>ONZK01001725.1:6824-17415 GCA_900322385.1 Pharnaceum exiguum | reverse complement strand
TCGGCGTGAGGAATAATGACGAGCTAGGGGGGTTTATATAGTGGGGATTTCTTGGGGAAAAAGACAAACCTCGGGATCGGATCAGATCCCGAGGCAGAAACGTGCGCCAGGCGCACGCTTCCTGCGGGACCAGGATTCGTCGTGGTTCGCCCGTTTTGGATAGGATAAAGTTTTAATTTTATCTGATCAGGTTTTCGGTATTTTGGCTCATTTAAACTCGGTTTAGGTGGATTATTCGCCAAGAAATTAATTAATTAAATAATTAATTAATTAGCTGACTTTTATGTGGGCCAGGCTAACTTTTGTGGACTAGGCTGACTTTATGTGGACTGGGCTGATTTTATTGGACTGATTTTGACTAATTAATTGACTGAAGCCATTAATGGGCTAAAACCAATCAATTTAGGGCCGAATATAGAGGTATTATATATGGAAATGATCGGGAAGATGATAGACACGACTACTAATCCCGTTTCTCAAGCTTTCAAACAATTGTCATTAAGAATAGTCTTACTATAAATACTAAATGCCAAGTTAGGTTTACATCATAAGGCGTGGGAAATACCCGGTAGAATTACCGTACTTACACCCACTCAGCAACTTCCAACCAAACATTCGGATTCGAGGCGGTATCTCAAGTTTCCACAGCTGCTTCCATACTTCATTGCACTGCGTACTACTACTTGGGCAATCAGTGATAGTCGTATTCCCTCTTATCATTGCATAGGCTGAGCGCACAGTAAAAACCCCATCACTGGAGTAATGCCACATGAGCTTGTCTTGTGGCCAAAGAACACACAGGGGTATTTGAAAAATAATCTCGACGTCGATAGGTAGAAGAGTTTCTCGCAATAGTGGTTCTCTCCCGACGCCATTTTCTTTATCAATGAAGGATTCAACTAACAAGTTTGGATCATTGTTGCCCACAGGAGTGACTACCTTGAAAGTACTCGGCCTAGGCAGCCACGGAGTATCCCACACTCGAACATTAGCACCATTGCCAATCGCTCACCGCATACGCTTCTTCACTACCCACAAGGCACCATGTAAGGATCGCCATATGTAGCTGGGTTTAGTCCCCAACTCCGCATGAAGAATATCACCACCGGGAAAATAACGTGCCTTATACAATCTGGACACAAGGAATTCGGTGAGTGTAATAATCTCCAAACCTGCTTTGCGAGAAGTGCGTCATTAAACGCGGCCAAATCACAGAAGCCCAACCCTCCATCTTCTTTGGGTCTACACATACGGTTCCAGCTCACCCATAGCATGCCATCTTCCTTTTTCCATCCTTGTATCCCCACCATAAATTACGGATCACAGCTTTAATTTCTTTTCATAACGAATTAGGAAATTTAAAAACACTCATAGCATAGTTTGGAATAGCCTGGGCCACCGCCTTTACTAGCACTTCCTTCCCGGACCATGAGAGTAACTTCCCCATCCATCCTTCAAGACGTTTCTGAATCCGTTCCTTTATGGAGATAAAAGCCTTCTTTCTTGATAAACCGACATGCGTAGGTAGACCCAAATATTTTTGATGCCCGGGAACCTCGTTCACCATTAATTCATCTGTTATCTTCTCACGCCTCACGACCGTAACACCTTTTGAGAAAGAAACATCGGTTTTTGACCGATTTATTTGCTGCCCCGACGCCAGTTCATAATCCTGTAACACCTCTTTAATTTTTCTAGCATTTTCAGTGTTAGCTTGACAAAAAATGATAGAATCATCCGCAAATAATAAATGAGATATTACTGGGGCACCTGCACATATATTATGCCCCACTAGATCACCGGAAGACACCGCATGCTGCAAAAGAGAAGATAGCCCTTCCGCACAGAACAAGAACAAGTAGGATGATAGCGGATCACCCTGTCGAAGCCCTCTCGTTGGTTGCACATGCCCAGTTGGCGTTCCGTTGACCACAAATGAATATGTAACCGTGGTAATACAATGCATAACCACCAATACCCACTGCACCGAAAACCCCAGCTGTATCATAATTCTTCTTAAAAACTCCCATTCAACCCGGTCATACGCCTTGCTCATATCAAGCTTCATTGCCATAGAACCATTGACATTGTAATTGTTGTTCATAGAGTGAAAGACCTCAAAAGCCACCATGATGTTATCACTTATCAATCTCCCCGGGGTAAAGGCACTTTGATTTTCAGAAATGATGGAAGATAAAATGATCTTCAATCTATTTGCAAGTGCTTTTGTGGCTATTTTAAAAACAACGTTACAAAGGCTTATGGGGCGAAAATCTGTTTTGAGAGTAGGTTTGTGTTTTTTGGGAATTAGCACAACATTTGTATGATTTATGGATGATGGGAACGGTCTGGCATGCAGGATATCACGGACTAGTTCACAAACATCAGGACCGACGACATGCCAAAAATTTTGGTAAAAACAAGCGTTCATACCGTCGGGTCCGGGTGCTTTTCCAGGACGCATTTGATAAAGTGCTTCTCGAATTTCTTCGTCTGAGTACTCCGCGCAAAGAAAGGCGTTCATTTGAGCATCTACCTTAGGTACCACACGATCAATGACCCTCTCGAAACCACAAGGGTCAGAAGTAATGAAAATATTCGTGAAATATTGAATCACCACTTGTTCAATAGCCTCATCAGTCTCGGCCATACCCCCATTCTCATCAGCCAGCGCTGTAATGAAATTAACTCGTTCTCTCGCATTGGCTTTTTCATGGAACCAAGAAGAGTTAGAGTCGCCGTACTTCAGAAAGTCAACCCGAGACCTTTGCCACCACAATACCTCTTCTGTCCTTCGCAGCTCCAGGACCTTATCTAGCACTGGTTTACGCTCCTCAGCTGGGAGCAATCCCGTTAGCTTAGCTTCCTCCTGCTTTAGCTCCGTCTGGACATGGCCGAAAACATGTTTGTTCCAATCAGCAAGGGTATCTTTACAATGCTCTAATCTGCCACAAAACCCCCCAGCCACATGTGATGACCACGAATTTTCGATCACAGCTCCACAACTATTATCAAGTAGCCACATGTTCTCGAAACGAAACCGCTTTCCTCCTCTCTTCCTTGGTGTCCTCCCCCTTCCCACCAAATCAACTCTAATTGGGAGATGGTCAGAAAAAGCCTCGTGAACGTGCTCCACTTCAGCGAGAGGATATAATATAGACCACTCCATGTTCGCGAGAAACCTGTCCAGCCTCTCTTCCACACTCCTATCCCCTTCTTTCCTGTTCCACCAAGTAAAATCATACCTCGTAAAATCATACCCCGTATACTTCAGATCATAAAGGCCACACCCTCCAAATGCTTCTTTGAACTCATCTAATACTTTCTGATCCTTATCTGGGCCTCCCTTTTTTTCGCAATTGAAAAATATCTCATTTATATCTCCCCCACAAAGCCATGGAATATTAGACCCATCAGCCAGGTCCTTAATCAACTCACATGTCAAGGATTTATTGTGGCTCTCCGGCCAGCCATATATCCCTGTAAACCGCCACTCCCCGCACTCATCATTCATATTCACCAATACGAGGATGTGATGAACTGACTTAGACTGCAGAGACACCCCCACCTTCTCATCCCATAATAATGCTACACCACCAGCTCTACCCATACTATCCACCGCCTCCCACCTCTAATCGCCTAGTTTAGTCACAAATTTGCTGAACACTACTGAGTTTGGTCTCCGAAAGGAATACCAAACTGGCTTTAGAACTTCGTAAGAGTTTTCGAAGGTCCCTTGCTGCCGTAGGTTTGCCCAACCCACGGCAGTTAATACTTAGGCAACTCATTGGGCCGGGCGGGGTCGATTTGCCTCGACCTCCGCCTCAGATGTCTTAGTCACATCCTTGATAATACCCACCTTTTCATTGTTCTCGCCACTAACACTCCGGTTCAAAAATTTGCGCTTAGCACTTCTGTAGGCACCACAAAGGTCTCCTGCTGATCAAGCTGCATATTCGAAGATCCTGCCAGTGCAGTACTTACTTCTTTTTGGCCTTCCCTGAACTCTCTCCAGATCTCAATTTCAGAAATCGTTTTTCTTCATGTGCTGCTGCCTCTGTGTCCCTGCGTCGGAATTTCATTGGGGAAGCTCGCATAAATTAACCATATGGGTAGCCCGCAGGGTCAACACACGGGTCATAGTCATCACACTGCTTGGCTACATGACCAAGTAACCCGCAGATGTAACAAAACTCCGGGAGCTTCACATACTTTAGCCGATATTGTCCCTTTTCTCCATCAATCACAAGGCTAATGACCCTCCTTAACGGTTTGTCAAGAGGGAGCTCCATCCTAAAACAAATATTCTTTGCCAACCTGGTAACATCCGACTCGTCAAACTCCACAAACTTGGCTCCTATCCTCGCCGCAATGAACTCAGCCATGGATTTTGTCCACTTAAGTATGGGCAAACCATTTCATCCAGATTCGAACCGATTCGAAGGAGATATTTTCAGGGTTTTCATTTCCCACCATCTCCTTGAATAATAACAAGTGCTCATCAAAAGACCAAGGTCCTTCCTCCATCACCCGGGCCTTGTCCATGTGCGAAAAAAATTGGAAGGCATACAGATTGATTTCTGGGTTCATCTCTCTGACCGTCAGGCCATGCTGTGGTTTCCATACGTTACGCATAGCACTTTCAATAAGTCGTGCGTTGCATGAACCCTTAGAAAGTAGTCGCCCCCATGCCCCCAACGCCACCTGATGATTCATGCCCTCATTCACTTCATCCTCCGGCACCACGAACGCTTCTTCTTCCTCATCAATCTTCATTTTTTTCCACTCTTCCTCAATGAACTCCATGATGTCAACACAAGAGAAAACTTAGCAAAGTACACTCGCCAAAAGAACAGACACGCTCTACAGTTTAACACTGAGACCTAACACGCACACTAACTGCTCCACAAATCTGTTTGCAAAAGATTTGGGTACTCAAGGCCTCACAATAATCACAGGATTAAAGGAGTCATAAATAAGATGTAAATGTTTTAGGGTTTTGTGTTTAGGGTTTGCTGAAGGTTTTTTCGAGATCCGAGCATTCTTTTCATATTTTCATCTACAATAGACTTTTAGCCACTTTTATAATAAAAGGTTTACAACTAATTTAACTACTATATGTATTCATACACTTGATAAATCCAATTTCAAGCTTCTTTAAACTGATCTGGTACGGTTTAAATCAGTTAACTCAAATATCGTTAATAAACAAACTTTTTACAGTAGCAAACCTTATAATATAAAAACTTATAACGACTAGTTAACACTTTGCACACCTAGAAACATTTTAGCACCAACTAGTATATAACTTATACGATAAATATAAAGGATTCCATAAATATTTAAAAAAAAAAGAAAATTATCGGGTCTTACATACAATATGACATGCAGTTAAAAAAAGGCAGGATTATCTTGACGGAAAATAACTACAGTTAGTACGATATATATATAGTCAAATTTAAATTTCACGTTCAACTATAACTTTATTGTTTTTCTCAAAAAAAAAAATTATTGTTATACAACTTATTTGTAATGACAGGTTATTTATTTTTGTCAGTACAAATCAATCCTACTTTCGTGTTCAAAGTTTACTGTTTTGTACTGACAAATTCGTAAACTGACAAATTTACAAATTTTTAAGTACAGGCTACACAGAATTCGAACAACGAAATCACACCAAACAAGTGCTGGGTAAAACAATTTTTTAATATTTATCGAAAAAAAATTCAGTTTTGAAAATTTTCTTTTTTTCCCTAATTAATAGGGCATTAAAAGAAAATCTAAATCTAAAAAAAAAGAATGAATCAACCATTCTTCTTAAATTTAGGACTAAATTAAGGGTTAATACTTATCCCTGGTAAATCCTTATGCCTATGTTTTTTGTGCCAATGATAGGATATTTTCCATAGTATATATGGACTATGGTCTTAAATCGAAGGAAACCCAGGAACGACTTGCAAAAAGGCCTCATAGTTCATGTGAAAGTACAAATAGATGCCAAAATGCGTCGAAAAAACGCATATTTGCGACGCAGTAAAGCGTAAATTTAATCGAGAAGATTGGTGTACTGACGCTTTTAAGCGTAGAAGCATACCGTCAGAATATATAGCAACGTATTAGCTTGGAAAATTTACTAGAAAGCGTCGAAAATATACTTCAGCGGTGACTTTTGATAGTTTAGGGCCTCAATTATTATTTTTGTCCTCAAGTATAGGGCACCAAATTCGGCTATCGCACAGGGCCTAAGCCGTCTCGGAGAAAACCATTAACATTAGTGTCAGTATATGCAAAAAGTCTTTGTCCGATTTATAGTTATTATGTTACGCATGATAATGACAGGCCATCCTCTCCAAAAAAAAAAATGGGCGGCCACTGGTTTCATGATGACATGACAATGGTTGTCTGTGGACGTTGTGTATTCATATTTCTAATGGTACGATGTCTTACTTGTCAATTAAACAAACTTCCTCTAATTTTCTTCAGACAATTAGATTCTTCTTTCT
The DNA here is from genome assembly GCA_900322385.1 of Pharnaceum exiguum. Taxonomy (NCBI): domain Eukaryota; kingdom Viridiplantae; phylum Streptophyta; class Magnoliopsida; order Caryophyllales; family Molluginaceae; genus Pharnaceum; species Pharnaceum exiguum. The sequence continues at coordinate 10,912 of ONZK01001725.1, read as the reverse complement.
TTGTCTTTTTTCTTTTTTTTTGTCTTTTTCTTTTGCTTGAAAATTATCCAAAACACGATCGTTGAAAGGGAAAATGTCCCCTCAAAAACACAAGGGGAAAATGTCCCCTCAAAAAACAGAAACACATTAGGGAAAATCTGAAGAAATACTAAATTCGGGACTATTAGATTAGGATTAATCATGCTTAGAGGTGTAGATGAACCGAGCTAATTCGCCAAGCAGCCAAGTTTGGCTCGGTCAAACTTGGGTCAACGATGAGCTTGAACCAAGCCTGCGCCGGCTCACTTGTCAAACAAGCCGAGCTCGAGCTTAGGTATCGACTCGTTTTGACTTGTCTTACTACTTACTATTATATATTATGAGTCTTATAAATATTTGTGCTTCATAAATTGGATATGTGAGGCAAATTTTGAATCATAATATTTAATAAGTAACAAATATAATTTTATTAATTTAATATCTACTAACACTTATAAATTTATTTTAAGAAGTATATTAAAACAAAACGTGAGATTAGCCGAATCGAGATTGGCTCGAATCAAGCTGTGGCTCAAAACCTTGTGGCTCAATGAGCTTCCCATCGAGCCGCAGGCCAAGATTGGTGAGTCGAGCTCAAGCCCTAGCTAGCGCACTCAGGCTTGGCTTGGGCCCTAGTCGCCAACAATAAAACATATCTCTTATTTTTCTCTACCTCGATACTTTGTAGAATAAGTGTCACAGGGTCATCCTCTACTACTAGACTCGGAGATAAATTTGCCTAACCCAAAACTGAATCGAAAATTTGGGTTAAGCCCGATCGGAGTTGTCCAATAAAATATTTATAATTATACATTTTATAATTTAGATTTATTAAAAATATAATTAAATAAGAATAGTATTTTAACAAAATAAAAATGCTTAAATTTTAATAAAAATAAAATTTTATTGATCAAAACAAAATGTACAAACTCATTGGAGCAGTTAGCACCATTAGAAGCCGGACCCACTAATACTACATGAGATTCTTGGCCAAATAACTTTCGTATATATTGATTTAGGTTGATTTACGTTGTTTTCTTTTATTTTTTTTATTAGGGGAGACTGTCATAAATGTCTTTGCAAATACCACCTGGAGTAAATATCATCACAAAAAAATATTTGTAAAAATTACGCACCCATTCATGAATAAAAGCCACGAATATTGCGTACGTCAATTCCTATTAATTATAAGAAGTCATATGACTTGATGGCCAAAGAAAGCTCCAAAGTGGTAACTGACTTAGGTACCCAAAAATATATATATTGAATACTATAGGTACCCAATTATAGAATATAGTAAAAGTTAGGTACCTAAAAGGTGAAATTTCTATTATAAAATACATTCATATTAAAAAAAAATCATGCAAGTTATAATCAAAAATAAATATATTAGGCCCACATTGATAAGTCTGATATTGATACATTAAGTTTATCAAAGAATGCAAAGAAATGTGTGTACTCGTTTCATATGTGAGACTGAGTCTAATGACCAACAAGGGGTCACTAATGAGTAATGACCGATAAGGGATAACATTCTAGTTAATGTTTTACCTTTGTTAATTCATTCTTATTTTTTAACTAATTTTTACCAATTATAAATTTATTTTACCAACTATATATTTATCTCTTCCAGAAAAAGGACTACGGATCACCTACAAATTTTAGGCAGAGCGTTTTGTTGTCCCATAACCGTATCTCATCTTGTGTGCCACTCAATCTCAAGCGTACATAATTTGTTAATGCAATTTTTTAAAATGCCTTAACAAATCACAAACGGTTCGGATTGAAGTGGCACACAAGATGGGACACAGTTATGGGACACCGAAGCCCCACTGAAGTTTAGGTACATCTGGTGTTTTTTACAAAGTATTACAATATACAGTGAACCCGTTCTATACATGAGATTGGGTAATAATGACTCATCGACTAACGACTACTCAATAATGACTCCTCAGCTACATAATAATTAACCCTTTTATACAGTCTCATGTATAAAATAGGATCAGAAAAAAATTTCTATACAATATTACCATGAGTCAATACTTTTATTATTAATCATAAATCCTCACGGCGTACGTGTACACCTCATTCAAAGACTTGCTGGTGGATTAGAGCCAACTCGTATATAAAGTCTTTTTCTAATAAGGTGATTCCCAATGACATAGGTAATCCGATTGTTTATAATAACACTATAATGATTACAGCCAACTCGTATATAAATTCTCTCACTCTCTTCAGGAAAGAGGACTATGGATCACAGCCAACTCGTATACAAATTGTCCCACTTTCTCATTGTTGTATACCACCATTAGTCTACTACTGAACCTTATAACTTTTTTTTTTAGAGAGTACCTTGGAACTTTAATATACCTAACCCTAATACCCTATGGCACTAGTTGAAGACATACGCAAGGCACAAAGAGCTGATGGCGCAGCCACAATTCTAGCAATAGGGACTGCCTCTCCTCCAACATGTTGGTATCAAGCGGAATTCCCGGACCACTACTTTCAAACTTCAAACTGTAAACATTTGATCGGCGTTAAGGAAAAATTAAAGAGGATTTGTAAGTATAACTTTTAGTAACTAAACTAGTAAAATGCCCGTACTCTTACACTGGTCAAATTTTTTGATGTTATTTAATTAAAAATTGACAGCATTTTGATTTTGATAAGTAATTGAGTGCCAAACAAATAACAAAAGTTTCATTTCACTTCAGCTAATAGAAACTAAAAAAGAACTCGCCATGTTAGCTAGAAAAGCATTGTTGGTAAATCTTACTCTTTTTTTTTTTCTGTCGATCGATAAGCTAGAGCTCACACATTTATTTTTATTTGGGACGCTTATCTTACAAATCACATGAGGTTACTACCTGCTAAATTGTGTACGTTCGTCTTGTAGTCATCATACGAGGTGAAACCATAAATGCTATTATTGCATACCTACATTCAGTCGTACAGGTTACAACACTAACTTTCTTTTTTTTTTTTTTGAAGGGAGGTTACAACTAGGGGTGGCAATCGTGTCGTGTCGTGTCAGGCTCGGGTTCGGGTTCTTGTCAAGTATAAATGGCTTGGACAATCCTTGACCCATACCCAACCCATTTAATAAACTGGTTTGGGGACCTTGACCTAAACCCATGACACGTTTAAAAAATATATATATAAAAATATCGCGCATTCTACTTTAAATATTACTTAAGTTCAGTAAAAGCCCAAAATCATACTCCCTCTGATCCAATTTAAGTGTCATTTTGGAAATTTTCACACATATTAAGAAATTAGTTAAAATGTCTAATATACCCCTATTAATGACAACACAATTCCAATTTCCCATAATTGTTATAACTTCATTGTATAATAAATAAGTAAGGGTAAATCTGGAAAATTTGTCTCCATTGTGTATTGGAAATTGAAAACGAAACTTATTTTGGATCAAATTTCATTTGGTAGAATGACACTTATTTTGAATCGGAGGGAGTAATAAGTATCTACGATATTAATAGACATGTGCAACGTGGATTACTAAATAAGAGTTTAAATGTCGATTAACTACCTGAATTTCACACTTGAATGAGTACGAATAAGTGAGAAAGAAAGCATATGTTTCTAATCTATAAGTTGATGAATTAATGAATGAAAAGAAAGTTAAAAAATTTAAATTTGATGGAAATGTGAATGTATTAGGAGGTGTTTGGGATTAGAAGCATAAAATATTTGTTAATTAATTACTTATTTATTCACCAGCGAGATTAACGTAGAAACTAAATTGTGATTTCATAATATATAACATAGGAATTGGCCAAAAGTTGAAAAAATAAACGGGTAAAAGGTAAACGGCTCGGTAAACGGTTAACATCGTGTTGACCTATTTATTTTTTGGGTTAAACAGATCGGGTTTCTAGTCAAATGCTTCAAACGCGTACCTAACCTTTTAATTATATGAGTCTTGTCATGTTGACCCATTTACATAAATAGGTCGAGTTGTCTTGATCCAAACCCATTTATGGGTCAGCTTCGTGTCGTGGATGTTGTCGTGTCAGCCCTAGTTAATTACAACACTAACTTGATAT
>ONZK01001724.1:97119-112361 GCA_900322385.1 Pharnaceum exiguum | reverse complement strand
CTTTGTTTCCAATTCAAGAGAACTATTGAGGGTGTATTTCCCCTTCCACTTTCTGAGCTTACATCACTCTCTCTTTATCCCAAAGAAAAAACTTGTTAATCTTGAGACAAAGACTAAGACATGTGAACAAAAGTTTAGGCATGTGAGCGGGGAAAAGAAGAAACAAAAATCTTGCCCAAATAGCATTTATGTTTCTTTTTTTTTCCGCTCTATTTTATGGCACTAATTTAAAAGAGGATTCTATGACATCATTCAATGAGAAAAGTATGTGTTTGGGATAGCATAACACATCAACTTCATCAAGCTTGATGAGTATAGTACGCACCTGTTTGAGAAAATAGCATTTGGAAGAAAAGAACTTAAATAATTACTTTCAAGTAGTAAAAAGTTCTAAGGAACTTGTGAAGAGAAAGTGATGTCTAGTCACACCCATCAATATTTTTGCATTATTGTATCATGCACTCCCTCCGATTGGCTTTTATGTTCATGAATACTTTTACACAAAAGTTCAAGGAAGGGCGTCCAAAATGGGTGGCAAAATTATATAAGTGTCCTCGAGCAAATTGAAGTGTTACGAGCTATATTGCCATCCAAAAGTAAAAAGAAGTATGAATAAAGGTACATGCACATTAAGAAGAGAGCGAGTGGGGTGGGCAATTCAATCACCAGTGAGTCCTTTTCATTTTAGGTAAGTACGAAGTTAAAAACAAACCAACACAAAATAGTATTAGTGAAGATCAATCGGAGGGCGGAGTATATTTTTATGCAAATCAACTAACTTGGTATTCGGGATCGCTTTCTGTCTATATTTTCCGAAACTAAAACTTATTTAATTTCTTAAGGTAGGGGAGGCAGAATAAAAGACGGATGTACAAAATTCAAAATATATCTACATTTAACATATAAGAATTCACGTAAGATTTGCAAAATAATGGCGATCACCACCTGATCGTATGTGCCTTAGCTCTTCTTTATTACTGTATATTTTTTTGAAACGGAAACAATTTCAGTCTTCCAATCGATCGGACAATTTCATGTTTTACTCCATTGGGACATCACTTTTTGTAAGACGACAAAAGGCTATATTCCGATCCATCCTCAAGACCTCAACAATTAGTTTGAAATTGAACTAAATTATAAAATATCAAAATTAAACTAAATACAACCGAATGTAGTTAAAAGTATACCTAAAATTAATAAACTGAATTGGAAAAAAATGAAATGAAAGTAAAAAAATGCAGATAAACAAAACAAAGCCTTATAATAATGGCTAGTTTCTATTCGATCAGACAGCTGCATAAAAGTAGTAAAGTACCACATCATATGGTTACTTCCTCCCACCAACTAACCAAACAAGAAGCATATATGAAACTATCAAGAAGAAATACAACAAGCCTTTGGTACACCGGGTGTACCCGTACACCGAGTGGATTTATAACTAATAATAAAGGGACTGACTATTAACCTTAAAAATATGACTAATAATATATGTTGTAGTGCTTTGAAAAAATACCCGTGTATGTGTATCTAAGAAGTGGAGTATCATTACAGAGAAGGGTGTGTACAGAGAAACAATAGATAGTCTGATCTTTCAGGTCAGCAGTGATCGAACCGTACTTTGAAATTTGCATATGATCATTTTTTTTCTTAGTATTAAATTATTCAGCTATAGGAGTTATCATCTCCTGGTTAAAATTATTGATGATGCCCTATAATAATAGGTACTCGTCGGTACTTATTATGCAAATCTAAATGACACACCAAACTACGGAATATATGTCCCTTGCAAAGAATAATATATTCCTAGCTAGAAGAGAGAGTGAGTGATAATTAGTTTTTTGTCAAGGCTTAGGGTTTACCTCCCTATTCGTTGAGAATATATAGGAATCTGTTAAGAATGTTATACTAACTATTATGCTGGCTACTTGGGCAGCTTGTACGTAGAAATTTCACTGTCTTAAGATCAGCAACTTATCGTGTCCCCTAAATTAATAATTTCTTTTATGTCCTGAAGTGAAATGTGAAAATTGAAATGGTAGAGGACGAAAGAGCGAGAAAGTAATCAGAAAGGTCGTCCCTGAGCTACCCGTTTGCCCTTGTTTCCAAGCTGGCTACTTGATCTATTTTTGGTCTTTTGCGTCTTTTCTTATCATTTCTTTTTTCAACTACTTGTTTAGTTTGGACTAAGAGTAATAAATATTCTCTTTAGTCATCTAACCTATGTTATTAGAAGCAAGATTAAGGGGTAGAAGGAGAGGTTGATAATTTTTTTTACAAGGAACAAACAACTAACCCTAAGTATGCAAGGGAGCAATAACGGTCAAAGCGAGTGCTCGAATACGAACCTTAGTGATCAAGGAACGGAGGATCAAGATGAAGATGAGAGCGACGAGAATAATGAAGGAATGATGAAGAATAATGAGAGTGATAAAAGTGGAGGAAGCTCAAGCAACAGTACACTCGAAGATAGTGATAAGAAGTCGAATCAAGCCGTGAGGCCATATGTTAGATCCAAGACGCCAAGACTACGGTGGACACCAGATCTCCATCTTCGGTTCATTCATGCTGTTGAGAGGCTTGGTGGACAAGAGAGTGAGTGCTCAAGATCCCATGTTTGTTTCTTAACCCGTGGATAGTATTTGAGTTTTCAAGATTTCTTAAGCTATAGGAATGATGTACTATGATTCCTACATAATCTTAGTATTTGAGTTTTCAAGATTTCTTAAGCTATAGGAATGATGTACTATAATTCCTACATAATCTTACTAGTTCTTTTTGGTGTCTTGGGGATGCAGAGGCAACACCCAAGTTAGTTCTTCAGCTTATGAACATCAAGGGATTGAGTATAGCTCATGTCAAAAGTCATCTACAGGTAATTATATTCATCGAATATATGATTATGAGATTATCGTTTCTTTTATATAATTGTGATCCACATATATACTTGTAGAGTTTTTCTGTTTTTCAAACGGAGTTTTCTATGCTAAATTTGGTATAAGATCAAGAGAGCAATTTTGTTTCAGATGTACAGGAGCAAAAAGGCCGAGGACCAAGGTCAAGGTACATCACCTATCCCATCCTAGCTAATTTGCTATTCTTAAGTGCATATGATTTAGGGGTTTTGATTGATTGAAAAACTGGTTCTCGCAGAAGTAACATTCGGTCAAAGAAATCTGTTTGAAGGTGGCAACTGCAATATCTTTAACCTTAGCCAGCTCCCGGTGCGTCAAAGGTATAATCATGTGCCAAATTCGAGTTTTTGGTAACTAAGTGAAATTACAATACAACTTTTTTCCCATTTCATTAGATTACTAGATTAGCTAGTTAGATAGAATAGATCATGACGATCGACCTTGTTAATTTACCCTTAGCTTACTTCAATTTACTTAACATGTACTATACATGAATATGGTGGCAGAGTCAATGGCGCGCCTTTGGTATTACCTAGTAAAGTTTTTATGAGTTGATCCCTTGGCTACATTTCTAGCTCGGCCACTACATACATATTTAGTAACGTGATTAATCATCTCTCATTGCTGATTGATGTAGGTACGAACCATCTACTTGGAGCACTAGCCATCAGAATTGGATGTTCGGTCCCTTCAATATTGAGTTCATGAACCGAGGTGACAACATCAATCAGCATCCAATATATCGGCATGAACAGTATCCTCGACGAATTACACACCAAGTACGGCCACTTCAGAGCAGCCAAGCATGGTATGACAACCCGCCAATTACTAGGCCAAGGTCAGAGGAAACAAGCCTCTTGATGCAACCATCTTTGCCGCATCAGCTGCTAGAGCACAAAAGAATAATTAGTAGTCTTACAAGTGATAGTAATAGTGATAGTCTTGGATGGGCACCTAAGAGGAAGAGATTGGATCCTGATGTCGTCGATTTAGATTTGTCATTGAGACCTCCCAAAAAGAGTAAGGAGGAAACTACTCATGATCTGCTAGGGTTATCAAAGTCTGATGAAGAAATTCATAAAAGCAACTTATCATTGACATTCAAATGCTCGCCATTATCATCCTCATCGAAAACTGGCTCCAAGTTTAAGCAGAAGTGCGATACTAGGGATGAACCTAATGAGGACCGTTATACGAGAGGGACGAGTACCCTTGATCTGACTCTATGAATGACAAACAACTATTCTGAGTGAGATCCTGATCAGGTACTAGTTCTAGTCCTAGATTAGCAATTTTAATTCCATGTTGTAACAATGTTATTGGGGAAAACGGGGTATTAATGTACGAGTGACTTCTCTTTGAACAGCATAATTCTTACCATCTTAATTGCTGACTAGCTTATTAGTACTATCTGATCTACTACTTCAATCCAAACATAAATTTGAGAATGTACATAATCTTAAAGCTTCTTTTAGAGTAATTTTTGAAGAATAAACTGGACTACTCGTCGATGAATTTCTAAATGTATACTGTATGTACGTTTACCACTTTAAAATGCAAGTATATTCCATAGAATTCTCTGCATACGTACAGCGGGGCCGAATTGAGAGGAATTTTGCATGTGAAACCACCGATCTGAACTACGAAATAAGCTAATAGCGTTTATTCAAACTTCACCTATGGTTAGTTTGAGCTAATTCCTCCATTTCTCAGTTGTCTTCGTCATTTTCTCCTGCAGGCACGTACCCTTTTACTAAGTTCAACTTTTTTCGTGCCCAGATATCTGAGATTTAGGTGCGCTATAACCTAATTAACCTTCATAGGACCAATATATATGATTATATGAAATATGTTTCAGCCCACATGCAAAGATTTGACCCCGTCAAGAGAGACAGATAGAGAAAAACAATTAACCTGTGTAGCAGTGTAGGGATTTGGAGAGAGAGAGGGATCAGGGATCGGAAAGATTGTAGTAGAAAAAAAAAAAAAGAAGAAAAAAGTCAAGCCTTTCAAAAGTTCTTGAAAAGGTGATCTTGGTGGCAGCAATATGAACAGATCACGAAGGGACAAACAAAGTCGCTCCAAAGGGTTTCGAACCTCGCTAGATAACACTGGAAACTTTTGTATTGGAATAATTTGGATTAAAGAAATATATAGAGTTTTTGTCTTTCTTCATTTGTCATTTTTGTACGTAATTCGCGTGTGAATGGTGATTTATCTACTACTTCCAGCTCTGTACTCTCCTAGAATTTTACAAAATAATTAGGCAACATGGTTGAGCAATACATGGAGCCTTGGCTACAAATTGGAGTTGCTTTCTTGTCCTTTTCTTTGTCCGATCCCTTTGCTTCTCTCAAATTCTCAATTCCTTTTCTCAAACTTTTGAGGCTCCATGCATCTATATCTCTTTAAGATACTTATCAAATATATGTATAATCTAAGAAAATTTTAAGGAAAACGTTACGATGCATCGATTACATATATACAAGAATGAAGCATTTCTTAAACAAGGATCATCAAAACAATGCAAAGAGCAAACGAACACTAAATGAGTCCTGAAAATCAATTGGTTAGTATCTATTGCGGAGTTTTTTACTCCGGAAAGGCTTTGAAGTTGGTGAAGACTGATCTATTAACTGATCTCGAGGATGAGCAAACATAATATCCCCGGGGGTGGTTTTCGGTGAAAACTGCACTCCAACGGTCAAGTTATTAGAGGAATTTGAATGAGGTAAAATCTAAAAGATAATAAGTAATGAAGTTTTATTGCTTAGTGTGTTATTTCATACCATTGTGTTATGGTTGAATGCCATATATATATGATCTTGACGAATCTCAATCTAAATTGACTTCTCCTGCAAGTCGGATCTTTTAGCGAGATTTACGAAGGAGTAGGATATAGTTTTAAGGAAGGAAAAATATACCCTTCGCTCAAAATATGAAGCCATAAATATTGCCCTCGAATATAGCATGATGAATGTATTTCTTGAGGATGTAAAGTGACCCATTTAAACGATGACAATAGATTTCAAACAAAGATCATAAGAGGGTACTCTGAGACTTCAAACCCATTTAAAGTGAACTGCAGTGGAATTTTGCAAATATATTGTTTTCCTTGCTGAGGTACTAGGTCTTGGATGTGTGCTTGTAGGGTTCTATTTCACACAGATAGATCTTTGATTCCTTAGTAGATTTCCTCCTTTCATGATATGATATTCATTGTTTAGTATATTACAAATATTTTTCCACTTTATTCGTGATATCATCTACAGTAGTGAATTACGTACAGGTATAGATTCTTCAGCATCAATTTTTTCCATATTTATCTTGCGCGAATTACTAACTGTAATATCTTATGAAAGAATCCCAATCAATAGAGATTTGTCTCCCAAATTAATTGTTGGGACAATAGAATCCTCTTCACCTCTTCAACGTCCTTCTCTTAAGTTTCCTTATCTGCTTCAGTTAGATCCTCGATTTCTTCTTCATTTACCGAAAGTGGATTATTTTCATTATTCAGCAAATCAAATCTTGACACCGAATATTTTGGTTTCCAAACTTGGGTTTTTGTCTGTTGGTTCACAAGTGGTTGTGCCTTATCTGCCACCCCCTATGCAACCATCCATGGTTCAGGTTCGACCAGCTTTTTGTGCGCAGTTTTCTTCACCAGCATCCATGAATAATATTTTTGTTCCTTCTGTTAAGTTGTTGTAGTGGATTATTTCCATTACTGAAATCATTATTATATATGGACTCCGCCAGTAGAGTCGAATCATGCAAATGACTGGTATGGAATTTGTCACAATCTTCATCCTTGTGGCTTAAGTTACCACATTTGAAGTATATTTGTTTCAATCCTTCATACTAAATGAGCCATTTGTTCCCCCTAAGCCAAAACTTAGCCACTAACGACTTGGTGAGATCAAGTTCTACACTGAGGCGTATAAATTGTCCCCTTTCACTATTTTATGTTGGTTTATCATTACGCACCACGCGGCCCACTTTATCTCCCATCTTATGTTGAAATTCTCTATTAAAGTATTCAACCGACAAATCGGGGATTCGAACCCATGCGGTCACATATTTCATTGGTTCATCATTTAGAACAAAATTAGGGACTCATTTACGCATAGTGAGGTAGTGATCACTGGCTAATAACCCATGGGCCATTTGTTAAGACATAAAGTGATAGTCCTCCATGCTAGTGAATTTAGCAATGTAGTACTGGTAGCCAATGTCAAATATATGGTAATATAATGTCCCCCTTTAACTACCATTTTGTCTTTAATCTCTTCAACAATTGTCAATATCCAAGATTTTTATCAAACATCTTTGAGATGAGATTTCAGTTGGGATTGTTGTTGTTGTTGTTGTATCTTGATGATGAGGGTATGTTTTCATGGTTGTCAAATTTTCCTTTTCTCTTCCTTTATTAGTAAAATCGTTGGGCAGAAAGGATCTTCCGTGGGTGGTTCATCATCTGAGACATCCTCCTCCTCCCAATCTACCATGTTATTTATCTCATCAACGCACCCTTGGGTTGAGTTGGTACCATTGCTCTTGGCCTCTCATAATATCTCTAAAAGACACCCTATGGGTTGGTGCAGAAATATTCGAGTTTGGTTGAGTCATAGGTCGTCCCATCTATTGGGAGTTTTGATTATTGATTTGATCACTAGTGTTAGGATCTGGAAACAGTCTCCCGATTTTCGGCGTAAGGCTGGTACATCAGACTCCCTCTGTATCCCATCTGAAAAACTGAGTCGTTGTACTGGTGTTAGCATGTTTCATCTTTTAGTTTGATCTCACAAGCAGGCCTTCTTCTTGAGACGAATCCCCCGGAGAATCCCAAGAGTTGGTTCCGGAGTAGTTGACATCTCTCTCTCTCTACTTTAATTTATCCCTCTATTATATGTTCACGAGAATTTGCTCTGGAATAAAAAATGTACGATAAATCTAGGTGTAGATATATATGTGCAAGGTATAAAATATCACTAATGAAGAAAAAGAGGGTCTCGTACATGATATTTTTCTGACCCTTTTATACAATTATAAACTCGTTTCAAGGCTGTTTTTTTTCGTATGTCATCCTACAATTCAGTTCAGTTTTAGTTATAATTTTCTCTACTCAAGTATTTTTCAGTTCACTTTAGTTTCAGTTTAAGTTCCTACAAACCACAATAACAGACCCTAAGTATAACTTAAAAGAAAGTGAGAAAGGAATGAGAAAAAAATGTGTACGAGTAAATATTATTAGTGACCATATTATTTTCATTAATGACATCTGTTGTATTCATTAATGATCTTTTTTATCTCATTAGTGGCTCTATGTAACGGCCTGTCTACAACAAGGCAACAATTTCATACAACTTTTTTGTGATCTTAAAGTTTCAAATGATGCGCCATCAAAAAAAAAAAACAAATGATGCGCCATCAAAAACAAATATATCAAATGATGCCGTTACTGAATAAAATCTTTAATTGCATTCAATGATAACCAACACAGTTATGAAACCTTTAATTGCATTCATTCTTTATTCATCGAATAAAATCAACTTTTTTTTGCACGTTCTTGATCTTTTGATCTAATCATCATGAATTACTGAACTTAAATCATGAAATTCACGCCTTAGCAATTTTCTCCTCTTCAAGTTTCCTAAGCAACTCTATCTCCATCTTCAGTTCGGAAGTACAGGCTGAAACAAGCAGTAATTCAGGGCAAACAATCACATAAGCGCGTTAGTTCATTAAAAGAATAATCAAGACAATAATAATTCACAAAACTAGATACGAATAAGTTTTACTGCAAACGTACCATCTTCAATAATGGCTTCTCGCTCCAGTTCCTCGACTTTCAGCCTAAGAATTTCATTTTCTCTCTTCAGTTCCTCAATTCTTGAATGGTACGATGCAACAAGGGGAGACAAGAACGCTATCTTGGCCTAGAAACACATAATTAAGGAATATTATTGTCAACAGAAAGAAAAAAAGAGAAGAAAAACTCCATCTCCTTTTTTTGTTTGAAATGGGAGCAGCGCAATATTAAGACCAAAGTAGAGTTAGATCATAAAAAAACGAGAAAAACTCATTTCATATATGAGAGTAGGTAAAAAGGGATATTAATGTTTATTTAATGGGTCATTAATAATACTTACTCGAGAGGTTTTTAATAACCATTCTGATATATAAAACGGCTTCACACCTTTTCTTAGTGTTAAAAAATAGTATTATATTTTTTTTAAAGCAAGCTACTAATAGAATACAATGTCAAATATGAAAATTTGATATTTAATGTTGGGAATTTGTAAAAATATATATATCAGTATAGAAGTACTTCTAAAGAAAAAGACAAGGCGTGAGGATTCTTAGGAACCAAGAGATCATGCTTCAATGGTTCAGGACGTCATCTCATAATGCCCCAATCTTAGTATTTCCTTCAATATAATTTTCAATTCAGTCAATAAAACATCAGTAATTCTTATAAATAGAATTAATTTTCAATTTAAATTTAAAACCTATAGGGTGAAGTTTTGACTTTTGAGTCCAATCTAGCAGTCTTTGCGCGCTTCGTTACAAATCAAAATGATGAACTTTAAGTAAAATTTTACCCCGAAGGTGCACAGCTAGTGCTAGATTAACACTACCTATATTTCTTTTTATATATAAAAATGAAATATAGTAAAGATACATACAAATTAAATAATGAAAATGAAAAGAAAAACTGATATGTTTACGTGTTTTGTGTGTGTTGGGGGGGAGGGGGGATTAAGGGGTTCAAGTGTCAACCTCATTCGCTTCTATTTTCTTTCTGAGCTGCTGCACATAATCCTGCTTCTTTTGGTGACTTCTTTTCGCATATTCTCTGTTCATTTGTAATCTGATATGTACATTTATAATTATGCATGTGGTTACGTTATTCAAAATAAACCTTAGTATGAAAATAACAATGGTAAATTCAATAATTCAAGTCAAAAAAGGATTATAGGAGCTACAAAGCACGTGATACTAACCGCTTCAACCTCTTAGGATCCAAATCAACAACATTTTGAGTGGCCATTTTCTCTTTCTGCTTACCATTAGGGGGGAGACTATTGTTGTTGTTGTTCGGTGTATCCATCTTTTCGTATTTGTCTAAAGGTTACGTAGTTGATAACTTATATACAATGTCCCTAAGGTAGATCCCTTTCTTTTTGTGAAGTGCGTTTATTTTAGTTAATATTTGGAGAAACTCTAATAATCAAGCACTTAAATAGTGATTTTCCCTCATTCATTAGGTTGCCAAATATTGGGTATCATTTATTCATTTGCTGACTCTCCCGGACGAACATTTAAGGATACAAAGTGAAACTTTGTTATAAAATAAGATAGGAAGAGAAGAGACATTTGTACACTTTCAACCCTTAAGGTTGTCAACAAATGTTTGGTATAGGGGGTATAAGTTTACACCCACTAAAGAATAATTATAGTTCACCTCTTAATTTAGAAAGAAGAAAAGAGAAATTTTCTTATCTTTTATAGAAAGTTTTTGTAGGTGTAAATTTACACCAAGTGTAGGTAAGTATCGTAATAAGGTTGTAGGCTTAATTCAATACTTGCTTATACCAAGTGTAAAGTAACCCCCACCCCCAAACCCCCACCCCCCTACCCACCTACCCACCCAAAAAAAAAACAATGTAAAGTTTCTTTAAAAGTAATAAATTTTTTGTTTTCTTCTTTCCAAATTATGGGGTAAACCATATTTGTTTGAAATTGGATGTAAAAATACACCTAGTATGTCAAAGACTTTCTTTTTTAAAACCTAGTATATCAAATACTTGTTGTAATAAAAAAACGTAAGGAAAGACAATACTTATCCAACATATATATATTTCTTATTTTAAGTCATAAAGATACCTAAAAAAATTCTATATAATGAAAGGGACATAACAAGTGCAACTTTCAGTAAATTAAAACGAAAGATATACTCTATAATTTTTTAGAATAAGATATATTGTACCTTTGACAAGGTGAAGTAAATAGTTGATTATTACACTTTGAAAAAAAAATCAAATAGTAAAACTAATCACGTGATTTAACACTCTAACTAGGATCATGTCTGAATTTAGGGTAATTATCAAGAGGATAATACATATATTTTACAAGAAGCGGGAGGTGGATATGATAGTGGTCGAAGAAAAGGGATAGAAGAGGGTGTTGTATTACTCCATAATTATTATTTTAGGGAGAAGGGGTTTATCTGTTAGCCCTATTTGGGGTGAATGTCCCTCTCTCATTCACTTTCTTCTATCAATCACACCTCTCAATTGTCAGCTCTGCCTTTATTTTTTTTCTAATGGTATTACTCCTTTAATATTCATGTCAATCCAAAAGAGGCCTAAGAGACAAACATTTAGGGATGTGAGATAAATCTTGGTTATCAAACTTGTGAGATCGAGCCAACCATAACTATATCCAACATATGTAATTGGTTTTAAATAAATAATTTAAATTATACTTGGCGACACATTTAAGGAGGACACAAGGTGAAAGTTCGTTATTAAAACAGGAAGGAAGATCATAACTGTCTAACATATGTAGTTCTTTAAAGTCAAAAACATAGATAAAAATGAGTGTATACAAAAAAGGTGACAACAAACATTTTTCAAGTAAAACAATTGATACATTCTATATTTGACAAGGTATTATTAAGTTAAATAGTCAAATATGTCACGATTTTAAAACGACAAAATTATTATAAGGGAAAAAACTTAATCTATGATTTACATCTCTAGCGGACAAATTTAAAGGAATATAATAACGTTAACTAGATCTTGGTTAGCGAAAAGGGATAGAGAGGTTATTAAGATCCAACATGTACAATTTCTTTTTGGGGCAACATTAAAAAAGGGAGACAACTCTTACAGTTTCAAGTAGTGGCGGAGCCAAGGCTAGAATTCGTTGGGGCAACATTAAAATTTAAAATATTGCTTTTAAAAAAAAAAGATAGGTTCAAAATATGTAGTAGCTACTGTGTTATTTTTCAAAGCAAAAACCTAACACATGTTCAAATTTTGTAAGTTTATCACTATGAGAAAGTTTAACAAATATGTAATCTTTGTAAATAAGGAAAAAAAATCGTGATAAGAAAATCTACTTTGTGATGATAATATGTGATATGACTTGAATAAGCCAATTTATCAAAATTAGATGGGTATTAATCTCAAGTAAAAAGAAAGGCTATTGGAATGATTTTAATTCATAAGGGTGCTAGATTCGTAGATGTGAAAGGTTTAGTGAAGAAAGAGCATTTAATGCAATTTTATGCAAAAGAAAAAGATTTCGTAAATTCTTATCACCTATCAAGCGAACCATAACCTTTCATTTCATGCAAAGCCCCCCACCGGTGAACTAAATCTAATGTTGTATCAAACGGATGGAGGCATTTAATTTGTACGTATCGAAGCATGTCCATACTCATACTTAGTATCTTTTCCATGTAAGGTTCGAATCACGTTGGGGGATAAGTAACCCCATCACTAATAACCTAGCTCCACCACTAGTTTCCAGTAAAATAATAAATACTCTATATTATTTTACAAGGTTAATAAAGTAAAAAATGATAATTATCATATTTTAAAGTCCACAAACAGGATAGTAATTAATGATTTGAATATTATAGACTGATAGGTAATGTGGCAATATACAGAAAATCAACAAAGCATAGAAGAAAAATAAAAAGATGACAACAATATAATAAAAATGGCCCATGCAGGTCTCGAACCTGCGACCTTCGCGTTATTAGCACGACGCTCTAACCAACTGAGCTAATGGGCCTAATTGACTTGTTTCGCACATGCTATCATGATCACTGAGGGGTGCTTGCCTACAGGTTGATGTATGTAACCTGGTAAATGGATCATTCGCTTCAGATTTGATTTTGGTAACTTCAAATTCAGATAGATTGTAGTGCCGTAATATCTAACTTGATTCGCATTCGGTACATATAAATTATTTCGGTTCAGATTCGGATATTTTACTCGTGTACATTTTAAAACTATTAGATTCTAATTTCGTGAGAAAAAAATTTCGGGTTATCGGTATGGGCCAGTTCCATTTCGGTTCGGATAATCGGATTTGACCCTTCTCTTCGGATGTCGGTGCGGTTTTGGGTTGGGTTGTTCGGATCGGATAATTGGATTCGGACCACGTGCCTTTCTTATAACCAAAAATTAAAACAATTTTATTCACAAATAAAGTATTAGGTTCATCAAAATTGTAGGAGAATGGAAGGATGTAGTAAAAAAAATATACAGATGTTTGATGAAACTAATATATTAGGTGATGTTTGGGATCGTTTTCAGTTTCCAGTTTTCAATTTTTTTCGAAACTAAAAACCAATTTTTGGAAACCAGAAAAAGTGGTTTCTAAATTTCTGTTGTCAGTTTTGAAAATCATAACAGTATATACTGTACCAAATGTTTTAATTTCAAAAATAGCTTCATTATCACCAAGTTGAAAATATTTGAAAACCAAAAACTGAAAACTCACAATGATCCCGAACAGGGCCTTAGTTGAGATTTTTGTTAACAATTACTCTATTCTCCTATTAAAACCCCAATTACTTCATTTACCATTGTAGGGATTTGTAGCCCCTCTTACACAGTTACACCAATGATCGCAGACCAATACCTTGTAGAACAGAAACCCGCTACACTTCCCTTCAGTAAGACCATTATGATCTTATTTTTTCAACTAAACACATATTTGATAAGTAAACAAACTCAAGTAGATGTAGATGATTAATATGAAAATCATTGTATTCAAACAGTAGACTTTTTTACCCTAAAAAAAAGAAGTAGATTTAGTAACACATAGGCTTGCCTTCTGAAAGAGCAAGTTCTCCACCACTTTCCAGTGTTTACCAGGCTTTAGTTGTTAATAATGGATACCGTCACAGGCACCTTCATCACAATTGGAAAATAGTGGGATTACAAATGCCTTTGAGAGGTCTTAAACTGGGATTGCCTTCTTTACCAACAGCGAAGAGTAATACAAGATGCAACAAAAGAGAACAAAAAAATATGAAGGAAGCATGGCATATACAAAAACAATGGCATGGTTGAAATAATCAGGAATCATTACAAGGCGCACGTCTATCATATCTAAGAGTTGAATATGCCACCAAGGTTGGCGCGTCCTGAGAAGAAAAAAAAATTGCATTGTACAGACCCCAGCTTATGATCAGGAAGCTACTCAAAACGCTCCCAGTCTTCTGTAACTTTCGCAGGTGTCACAGACGGCGGAGTCAAGCTCCCAACCCCAGAATCAAAAGTCTCCCAGTTTGTAGTAACTGAAACTGTACTACTGCAACCACCTAATGGGTTGGCGTTTCTCGCCTTGAGGGCGTCTAGAAGATCCACATAGCTCTGCACACGCTTTACCTGTACAAACAGCCAACATTTCATCAGAAAATGCAGCAAAGCATCCATTTATGAAACCATGGACAAACTGCCATGCCTTTCTTTGAACATCAACCCATAGACTGAAACCTCAATAGCCACAAAATCAGAGTATATCAGTATATACCAGTCCTATTATTAAGGAAATACAAACAAGATGAGACAGCATTACTAGAAGCAAAAATTTAACGGCATGCTAAACTGACCAATCATATTATTAGCTACTTGGTCAAAATATGACACCTAAGAATGATAGGGTCTAAGCAAGGCAGAGTTTATGGAATGTCCAACACAACAGATTGAAACAAGGATGACAAACATACAGAGTTGTCACCGAACACCTGCTAAGATTCATCGTTGGGCAACATTAACAGCCCAGTCCAGAATCCCTGCCCACATACTTAACAGTAAATAAAGGCATCTTGACTGTAGGAGGTTTATCAAACCAGAAAAAAAGACGTGGAAGTTCTTAATCCTGTAATGGTCGGCAAAGAAAAGACACGAACCCCCCAAGAAGAAGTGATAATGAGATGATGACATCATAAGTTTAGTGTACACAATACAAAAGAAGAGAGACATTAAGTCTTTGTAAAACCTACAGTCCTACACCACCAAAGATGACTGAAAAAATGGCACAACATGCTTAGAGGCATAATCCATGGCTTTTAAACATAGAACCAATGTTAACACATAAAACTTATGGTCATCCTAAAATAGACATTAACTCCTCGGCAGAGCAGGGAGCGTAAGAAGAGGATGCATATCAGCATAGTAGAGTGGTATGGTTTGTATTCTTAAACCCCTTGGAAAAACATAAACGAAACTGCTAAGAATTAGTACTCAGAAAATCAGATTTAATATATTGCTGGCAGTCAAGAAATCACCCCTCCCC
>ONZK01001724.1:62142-95371 GCA_900322385.1 Pharnaceum exiguum | reverse complement strand
CCATCCAGTAGTCCCCACTGCCCTACATTCTTCCTTCCTCTCTCATCTTATTCACCCTTCGATCCTAAAATTCCAGTCACTCTAACAACAATTCACAACCATCAAACTATCAACACATAGTCACCAACACTACCACCTCTACCCCAGACCACTAGCCATTACAAAACTCGCTAAAACATAAATTCCAATACTTATCACTAAGCCACCACCACCAAACTCCGAACTTTAACCACCACTGGCAAGTGGCAACCACCAACAATCCCTAAAGCCGTGACCAACCATCACGATCAAATTTTCAAGCTCCATCCCCCGCCCCACCACTTCCTGCCATACCAAACATAACCGCCACTCCTAACGACAGCATCACACAACATACTCCCTAACAATATCGTCACCCGCCCACCCCAAACCTCCTCTCACCATTATTCTCCTCCTTTCCCTCACCAACCCAACCCCCATTAATCAATAAAGCCCACAAGGGGGGCTTTTCTGGTAGGGGTAAAAACTAACGAGAATGTTCAATCAATTAAGCTATTCATTATGGATGGGCATTGCAAATGTATATTCGCCATTTGGCCGCACTATAATGTTCATTCCCACAAAACAAGATCGGGCCGTGACATACTTCAGAAAGTGATCTATTAAAACCCAACTAGAGAAAGCAAACAAGTAAGTACTTATTGATGAATCTTGGGAAAAATGACGGTGTAAGGTATTGAAGTCTTGGAGATCAACATCTTCCTACCAAAAGCAAGAACATTATCTCCCTAAAAACTGTCCAAAGTTTCTTCTTCAAGAGACATTGTAAGGTCCTATACTCCTGTTAATATACATTTATGATTCTATAGACACATTTACAGGGCCTGTTTGCAGCAGAGCTAGCATAAATGTTTGTGTATGCTTGCTCGGGCAGGAGAGAGAGAGAGAGAGAGAGAGAGAGAGAGAGAGAGAGATAAAAGCCAGTAAGTTCTTGTAAAAAAATCACAAAGCAAAATCCCAAACAGACATGTGGATATTATTATCAAAAAGTTGAATGAAGCTAATTAGCTAACACCAGAATTCATGCAAAGCCAGCTCACCTCATTCTTCCGCTGGGTTTTTGCTTCTCCATCAGCCTCAATGCTATCCAATTTTAGCAGTAGCACCATCAGTAATTCAGTTGAGATGATGAATTCTTTTTCGTCAACCTTAGTCCCACTTTGAACAGAAGATTGTAATGAGGAAACCTGCTCACAAGAAGGATTCAAAAAAGATAATACATGAGAATTTTCAGTTGTGCGACAAAGGCAATTACGAAGGTAGTAAAAGACCAACAGCAGTACCTTCTGAGAAAGCTTATCCACTTCAGCCCGAACTCCAGCAATTGCTTGACAAGCCTTTTGTATTTCCTCCTTCTTCCTCGCCTCTTCCATTTTCTTTTCTTTGCTTGCAGGACGCTCCATCAGCAATAACTTAGAGAGGTCCTTCACGCCAGCCATATGCAGGGCCTCTGTGTCATCCCTCTCCCTCCCTCGGAAAAAGAGTTTCTGGTCTTCAGGCTCTAGCCCAGTTTGTTGCACAAGAAGCTTCTTCAACTCACCTATATCACCAAACCAAGAACAAGAAATCATCAGCTAAGAGTGATCCTCCGTAGTAAAGCAAACGGCTCATAAATAGCCCTCCCTGCCAAATTCACCCAACTATTCTCCTAAAACCTAACATAATGTACAACGAAAATTTAACTAACTATCGGAGAGTCATTAGGTGAGGGACCAATACCCTTCATAAAACCTAAGTTTCAGCAAATATACTTTCCATCTTCATTACATGTTGCCTCGCTTCTCAGAAATCAACCGATTCTTCTATTGTAAACCTAGGTGAATTTTGATTTGTATAAACAAGTTCTCATTCTTTCTCCCCGGCCATCTCAAAAAGAAGATGTATCTTTGCATGGTAAAAAATGCATATTTTATGAATGAATTCCAGTTCTAAAAAAAAAAACCTTTAAAGTGGTAGTAAAGAATGCAATGGGGTGTCCCGTGTACTACGCTCATTAGTCATTATACACCTAGGTGTACCATACAATTTGCGGAATTCAACAACCTAAGGAGGTGGTGGCTAATTTGTGATAGAGGCAGTGTCACCAACTAATATATATCGCCGCTACCAATACTCACACCAAACCTATCTCAGAACTTAACTTTAAATTCACAAATACACACCAATACACCATACAGTTGTATAATAATCTACTCAAAATCAAACTTGCAATTATAACAGCACATAAAACCCAAAAACCCAAAAGGGCACCCAAAATTCCCACAATAGAATAAAAACCCAGATGAGCAAAACACTGAAAAATCAAAAGAAACAAACAAAAAAAAGGGCACATAATAATTCACAAAAAAGAAAAAGATGGGATTTTTAGTTTTATATATACCAAAAGAGGTGGTGGAAGGGAGAGTGAAATCAAGGAAGGAAGAGCCATAAGAAACCTTGATCTTAATCAATGGCCCACCACCATCAACTCCAACTCCATTCTCTCTCTTCTGTACAAGCATCCCACACGGCCTCATCTCCCAGTTATTATCACTCCCACTCCCTTGTGTCTGTGATTGGTCCTCCCCACTTGTTACTGTTGTTTCTTCTGTTGGCTTCATCATTATTATTTATTACTATAATATTGCTTAGAAGGGTTTATCAGATAACTTGGGATTTACACAACAGTGAATGAGACTGTCGTTGTTGGGTGTGACATCAAAGTGGGGAAAGGGAAAGGGAAAGCTAAGTTATGGCGGAAAAATGAGAAAGTTTTTTTCCTTTTTGTTTTTTGTTCTTTTGGGTCGGTGGATTTTTCTGTTTGGGGTATTAGCAGGGTTACGTGGCGATTTGTGAATTGGTAGTGATTAATTGGGCCTTTTATTGACTTGTGGGCTTTCACACAATTGTTCCACGGCTTATATCTTGACTTGTATTATGTTGCATTGGTGAGTTGTGACTTGGACTGGTTAATTGGAATGGACTTGTGTTTTCCTTGTCAATATCTCCGATGATTTTCCAATTCTTCGAGGTCTTTCGATTCAGGAATCACTTTCATTTTTTTGGGATGTTGTTTTGTTTTTTTGTTTTTTTTTTTCGAAATTGTTGTGAATGAAATTAATTTCTAAATTAAAGTGTGAAAGTATTTTATCTCACTCACACTCGTTAATAAGTAAAATCACTTTCAATTATAGTTGTAGTAATTCATTGTAACAAGACTTCCTATACTTATAACTAATCGAAAGAAATATGGCAATAATCTCAAACCCATTCTTAAATTGATCAAACATAATACATGAAATTTTTATTGTACACTCGGATATATCTTGCTCCGTACTCCCTGCTTTATAAGTAGATAATTAAATATTGTTATGTGAAGTCCCCTAGTATTTTCAATTTAGCCAAAAGAAAAAAGAGAAGGGTAATTGCTTTTGGCCGAGAATGGCTCGTAGGCACGAGCCGCTCAATGAAAATTGACTAAGTGAGCTAAAGATTCTCATGGTTAAAACATGTGATTAAGCAAAAACAGTTGCAGTTTTAACATGATAATGTGTTCAGCTTGAAATTATCTACATCACTCTCCTGTAATTCATTTAGTTTTACTCAATGTCGATTCAGCACAGGTAAAATGAGTCGAGGATCAATTCAATCTCGTTGCAGTTCAAGAAATGATGAACATCAAATGTCACAGGTTGATCGAATTAGGGAGCTAGGAGGGAGATATAGAAGCAAAGAATTGAATAGGCCCTTTTTCCTTGTTAGATTATCACCCAAGTATTTATCTTCATTAAGCATGAGTGCATGACGAATGTTTGCCAACTATACTAGAAGCTAAAATCAATGTTCGTGACATTGCCATAAAGAATACGGAGTACGTATCATATTGTAATCAGCAATCGATGAAGTGATTAACATGAAACACGATACAACACACCGTTGCACAATTGTAGAACTCTCCAAAATCTCCACGTTACCCAATTCCTCCCACGCGTCTTATTCAAACATATCACTTTCTCCAGCCAACTCGAGACCCTTCTCGCCACGTACAAATGTACAATCTCCTTACGTTTGTATAGTAACTTTGTATATAATCCCAAACAACGTTCTAACAATAATAGACCAACACCGATCAGTAAGCTCATGCCACTACATACTCGGATAATAAAAGTAAACAGCAAAAAGGATATATTACAAAAGAAACTAACCAACTAAGAAAACAAAACGAGCAGGAAGAACGACGTCTAGTAGATAGAAATGGCAGGAGTGAACCACGACCCAGAGGAGTTTCGGCTAGTATGCCCCGCCCTAGAGAAGGAGAACCGACTTTCGCGCCGCTTCACGGACGAAGGACAAGGCACCAAGCGTAAGCAATCGCCGCCCCTCGAGTGGTACAACCTACCCGAGGGAACTAAGAGCTTGGCCCTAGTGGTACAAGACATTGATGCACCGGACCCTATTGGTCCGCTAGTGCCGTGGACCATATGGGTCTTGGCGAATATCCCCCCGACGTTGAAAGGGTTACCCGAGGGGTTTTCGGGCAAAGAGGAGCAAATGGGTGGGGAGTATGAGAAGATTGCGGAAGGGAACAATGATGAGAAGGTTCCCGGGTGGAGGTGCCCGTCTTTACCTAGCCATGGGCATAGGATTGAGTTTCGGTTGTATGCATTGGATGATGAGGTTCACCTTGGCAAGACGGTACGTATGCATATATTATTGTCTATATTTTGGATGCATAGGTTTGAACTTTGAAGCTTTGAACCACGCACATATATTGATACATTGTTTAGGTCGGATTTATATTTTTTTCTAGTTATCACTTCAATTTAGTGGAATATAGCTCACTAAGAATTTAATAAGTTTGATATTATTGATCACTATTGTGAAGTTGTGTATTAACGGTCAGATTGTGGACGTGTAGGTCACGAAGGAAAGACTGCTTGATGCAATGGAAGGCCATGTTATCGGAGAAGCGGCTCTAATAGCGGTCTTTTGATCATTTCAAAAATGTAGGCCTACTGTGTTTGAAAGTTTCCCGTGCAATAGAGTTTTTTCACTTGTTTGACACCAATTACCGGTGCCTTGTTTGGTGCGACGTGTAACGTTTGAACTATAGTGTGGCAGCTATTCATGTTAATTATCTCGATTTTGGCCTCTTGATGAATAAGGTATTTTTGATGGCTATACATTACAATAAATTGAGCTGAAATCCCATGAAATAACTCTACTCCGTTATTTGCACGCTTGGAGTACCTCCCAAGATGTTCCAAACAAACGATCTAACAACTACTTAACTTGGTCGATTATTCCCAACATGAACGGTGGTCTCCTTGGAATAGATAGGCCATATATAGGTCGATCTCTCCTAAGAACCGACCTAACAACTCTTTTGATTGATAGTTCTCAATTGTTGGCCTAACTAGTAACTACTCGGTCTTTTAAACTAATTTGAATGAAATTAAACTCATGAACTATGTTCAAGTAAATCGAAAAGAACCGAAACTTTTGAGAATAAATTCTTAAGTACTTGCAAATGAAATTGTATGACAAGTATGAAGAGTTATAAATTTGAAAGAAAATAGAGTTACTTAAATAGTACTCCAATGATATACCTTTAATTCTTACAATTGGAGATTCGATTCTCACCACCTCAAGCTTTCTTTACACCCCAAAAGAAATTATAAAGTTGATAATAATTATTTATCCTATCAAATAGTACAATGAAATACTTTTGAGTAACTAAATGCCTGTTTTCTTCACCTGAAAAAAAATGCCTGTTTTGTTGTTCCATTATTTTTTGGGTGTAATGGAGGCACGTACTCTTATTTTAAAGAAGAAAAATGAAGTCTACATACTGACATACTGTAAGTGAGCTTGTCGTCCCTTAAGAACTAGAACGGAACCAAATAAGAACAGTGGTAACCAGAAAACTGGGAAGCCCGATTGTAGCACAATCATTGTCGTAATAATAACAATACCCGATAATGATTCCCTTCAATTTAGAACCATATATCTTTCAGAATCCATCAAAGTGGCAAATCGACAGAATACTTCACCTAATCTCTGAATTTGCTATCTTGAATTGTGACACATCGCCTGCAAATCCGCTGTCATGGTTTTCGCATTTCTCTGCATATTATCTACGCTTGGGTCTTAAAGATTTCCCTACTAAAACCAATTGATGACATGATATAGAATTTGTTAGACTTTTATATTGTTTAGTCTTCTCTTATGATCTCTGCTTTGTGGAAAAAAATTTCTCTTATTTAACACTCTCTCGCACTTGGAAAAATAGTCGGGCATAATCCTCACTTGGTTCGCACTTGGAAAAATAGTCGGGCATAATCCTCACTTGGTTAGCCGTGAATGAGCCCAAGAAAACGAAAGTTAAGTACACCGTTAATATTTTATAACTTTTTATATTATATTTTATATCAACAATAAGAAAAAAAGGAAAACCCGGCCCTACAATTTCTCTTTAATAATTTTCTAATGTTATCAGACATGGCAATCAGGTCGGCTGAGTTTCGAGTTCTGTTATTCTCGGTTTCGGTCATTTTTGCATTTGTAATTTTCGGATCGGTTCCGGTTCAAACGGGTTTACACTTTTTTTAATAAAAATATTATTGATTAATATTAAATTTAAACATTATTTTTAAAAAAATTAACAAATATGAGTATTATATTATTTTATTTTGAATACATTAAAATTGCAAAATGTACATGTATGAATATTTTATTGGACAAATAGGTCGTTTCGGGTCGGGTCGTGTTCAACCCATATTTTACCGGGTTTTCGGTTAAGTGAGTTTCGCATTCAGGTCGAGGTTTTTCGAGTCGTTTTAGAGGTTAGTTTCGAGAAGGTAAATTTCTGTCGGGTTTAATTCTTATTCATTATTTTTGTATAGATAATTTTGTTTAATGTCCTAATGATGGGTTAAAGACAAATTAAGTTGACAACAGATAATAATACCCGGTTCTTTTAATTAATGAAACTAAACGGAATATCTAATGTCCGTCTCTATGAGCTCGCTCCCAATCACGTACTAATTCCTAAGTATTGATTATCCCCGGTTATTTTCTAAGTAGGTATTATTTCGGACAAATCCACCCAAATATGGATTATTTTAAACAATTTTGCCAATGATTAACCATCTAAACCTTTTAATGGTCAAACTTCTCCTCTATCTTTGATGAGGAACAATCAACAAACCGACACTTACAATTTCAAGATAATGTGGTATAAATAAGCAAGAGCAAGATTATTTGGGGTACCAATTGAGTTTGAGAAACTCAAACTGGTACCCACTTTTGCAAATTTACCATTGTGGATGAGTACTAGTTGGGTACCAGTTTTAGTTGGGTATGTCAAAACTAAGACTCTAGCACCAAAAACTCATACCCAACTTGTACCAACCCCACATAATAAATAATATTAAAAAATTAAGTATGTAATAAGTGAAGTGAGTTTGAGTTGGGTATAAGTGAGTCTGACCAATAATGTAGTGAGTACCGGTTTGAGTCTGAGTTTGCAAAATAACATTAAAATATTAAATTTGGGTACCACTTAGGTACTCTTATTAGTACACTTTATAAATGATTTTCAGGTGTAGGAAAAAAAAAGTTTGATCGAATTGGGATAAGGTATGGGAAATAAATCCCAGAAAGAAGGAAATTTTGCATCAAAATGACGACCATCAAACGAGACCGAAGTGTGTTTTCGCATGAAAATTCCTGTATTTGAGATTGCCATCCAAGCAAGCGTTTAGATGTTCTATAAAGAAGGCCTTACTGTAGAAGTAGGAGCTAGTCAAGAGTCAAAGCGAGTATATCACATACGGCGAAAGTAAAACGAGTATACATGTCGTCATACACTCGTATTTGTCAGAGGAATGAACCAAAATTAACTCTTTTTTCATTTCCCATTGCTATGATTTTGATGATCGTGACTGATGTGTGAGTCCGTGAGATTGAAAGAGTGAGTGAAAGAAACAGATGCTCTTCTACTGAATTTCGCAGGTACTGTAAGAACTCTCTTGAGTTTCAGCTGAACAAGTAAGAATAATTACGGTGGCGGAAAAACCGGAAGCGCACACGTGCTTTTGCTTCGCCTTGTAATTTACAGTACTAATTTCAGACTTTCAGCTTGCCCTGCTTTCTGCTCGCATGGATTTCTGGCCTTCAAAGTAAATTTATACTGTAAAACACTACTAAAACATGTAATTCTGCGAATTTAAGGGCAGGTTCTTTTCATCCTAATGGAACTACTTCAAGCAGAATATAATTAAAATTTTGATTAACTGTTGTTAATGATATTTTATTTAATGGTTTTTTTGTTATCAATGATTTATAAAAAAACAACTTTTTATTGATATTGATATCAAATTGTACTCGTACTATGTTTACAAGTTCTAAACTTAACCAGACTATAGAGCTAACTATATAGAGCTGAATAAAATTGCTTTGAGGTAAAACTAGACTTAACCGTAAAATTTTCTCAAGTCGCAGAAGCTATATAGCGCGATGAGGACAATTTTTTTCCATAATTTGTTGCTTTATACTCCGTGAAAATTAAGACCCTTATGATGTGGCTTCGGCCACATACCCCAAAGCGCACCTCCAAACTTTACACATATGCTCATTTCCCCGTGTGTTTTGAAAGGTGGTAAGATTGAATATTGCATCACCTTCATAAAATTAGAAAAAATTGTGTAAATTCGTTTCATACATAAAACTGAATAAAAGAGGTCATTATTATGTAAATAAGGGGTTATTATAGTGTAGTTGAGGAATTATTATGGTGTAGGCAGGGGGTCATTAGTACATAGTCTCTATATGAAACGAGTTCACACAATTTTTTTTATCACATATGCTCTTTGAGACCCATTATTACCCTATAAAAGTTTGATGGCCAAATTAAACGGAAGTCCTTATTAAAAAAAAAGAAAGAAAGAAGAAAAACTAAATTGATGATGTGCTTATTAATGATTATAACCTGTTATTATTACCCTATGAAAGTTTGATAGTCAAATTAAAACACAGTCTTCTTTACAAATTAAGTTTTGCTTGACCAGTTGGTTTTGTCCCTAGTCTCCACTGTGGAGACCATGGTTTGAAACCCACTAGGAGCATTTGGAAGGATAGTAATTCCCCCTCCTTTCGCTTTCCCACACCTATTTACATATCCCTTCCCCATATTTTCTCGCTTTCCCACCTAATCCATTTGCATTGTAATGAAAGGGTATTGAATTCCATCTTGCCTCTTTTTATGCTTTTCTATATATTGTGTGTCATAATGTGAAGTGGAACAATAAAAATAAATGAAGGAAGTAGATTAATAAATGTGTTTTTTAAGTCCAAAAGTAACTTATCTTAGGGTGTATTTCGGTCGGCTGAAAGAATACGAACTGAAGGTGAAACTGAACTGAACTGGAAAAAACTGAAGATTATAATAATTATAATTAAAATTGAACTGAATTAAACCGAAAAAATTGAAATAAACTGGAAAAACTAAACTGTAGCAATACCGAACAAAACACAACCTTAATTTGGGTGTCATTTTCAAATATGGAATAAAAAGAAATGGAATGAGCATTGAATTTAGAAGTTACAAGCTAAGTTGAATTGAACCTCAACTACACTTTATTGAAGATCATCAGAGAACAAAAGCTAAAAGAACACGGCCTAAATGGTTTCAGTAGAGTGATCTCTTGACAACATAGATACGGTCGACGCATGCAACAGTAACTAGAGCAGCCTTTGAAAAATTGAGTGATGTAAGTAATCTTATTTTTCAACTCGTATCTTCCTCGCTCATAAACCTGGGAAAGGGTTGACTGTTAATTACTGTCACTTACTGATGTCTTTTGTTCCTCATTCAGTTTCATGGGCAAGGCAGGTGTCGAGCCGCGGGGGGTCAATGTCCCTAGCTAATTATAGCTATGCCATAGGCTATAAAAAAAAGACGCAAGTTAGTAGTAATGGTAGATGAAAGCACCAAACATAAAAAAGAGGAAATAAGATTTATTTAATCAACACCAAAATTTAAATGAAATACGTGTACATCTGTAGTGAGTGGGAAAATAGTCACTAACCATCTTTTTTAAATAAAAAAACACTAATATAAGCTAACAAAATGTCACTAGAAATAAGAAAAACAATGTCACAATTAATGTCACTAGAAACAAGAACACCAAAAATAAAATAAAGAAATGTCACTAGAAATAATAAACTTTACTAAACTTAATGGAATTGAACTGAAATAAAAAAAAAACTGAATTTTTTACTTAATTGTTTTGACACTCAATAACTTATCAAAACTCTTTTAATATTGTATGTTTATGAAACTATACGATGAAACCTTTCCAATGAACATTAATAACTACGAATTGATATCGAAATCAAAACTTATTACGTTCATAAGGTACGAGCTGAAGTACAAAAACTGAATTGAACTTAAGTTGAGGAGGACAAGCCATAAAGGCATAACTCACGAATAAAAAAAATTAATGAATGAAAATGGATTTTTCAACACCTTGCGTCCTTGCATTACAATAGCGCATAGATACATCCTACTCTTTCCGGAGACTAAATCATTGATACTATGTATGGAATGGGGACGCCTAAACTCTGTGAGTCTGTGACGGAATTTTGCTCTAGTTTTACCCAGCAATGACTTACGGAGTATTATGTGAATATGTGTTGAGGGCCATTAGGCGTATTGCCAAGTTTACTACTCCGTAGATAGTTGGACACTTTACCCTTTGTTCTTGTTCAAAAGATCGATTAACTGAGCCGCACGTCTCGTCTCCATTTCATGGCCCATGTATCTTGACCAATCAATCTAATTTCAATTCAATTCCTGCTCCAGTGCTCCTAATTTTAGTTTTGCATGCACCGCGCATAGAGAATATACCAACCAATAATAATTAACCATGTTTCTACTTCTTTTTTTCATGTACGCCATATAATTTACTCGTTTAAGTTGGTTAAGTCATGTTACAATTCGAAGTAGCTCACTCATTAGTTAGTTCGAATTACATCAGCGACTTTTGGTTTGAGTAAAAGCCACTAGGATATACATACGTTTCAGAAATAGAAAAAAACTACTAGGATATGCAATAAAAAGAAGTTAACATTTGATTAGACAATCTTCAACATTAGAAGTTGTCATTGCTATTGATACATTACACAAAACGGTTCAAATATAATTGAGCATGCTGAATACTGTGGATAAATTATTAATCTAGTCTCTTAACTATAAAAAGAGTAGAAGAAAGAAAGAATATGCGATATGACATGGGAATTATTTTTGTTCCCTGTACATACTAATATTATTTGTACAATTGTACCAGTCTAGTTCTCAAACGCTATGCCTCTATAAATATCAGATGAGCTACCACCTTCTCTTAACCCAAAACAGCAAAATAGGGCTATCCTTAGAGTGACCCCCTCCGATCCCTACTACTCTTGTTACTAGAACCTTGACAAGAAATCGTCCGGCTCCACATCAATTCCCATTTTTAGACCCTCATCTTCATTATCTCCTCCTTCAAGAAATTCGATCTAAAAACAACAACAACAAAAACATGAACACTAGCAAGAAGAAAGGTAGCAACAATAGTAACAACAAAAGTAAGGGTCAAAAGCTTTCAACTGACCCTCAGAGCATTGCGGCTCGAGAAAGGAGGCACAGAATTAGCAACCGATTCAAGACACTCCAGAGCCTTGTTCCGGGCGGTTCGAAGCTCGATACCGTATCCATGCTAGAGCAAACCATTCAATATGTCAAATTCTTGAAGGCTCAGATTATGATGCACCAAGCCATGATCAATATGAGCAGCAATGTAGATAATGATCCTAATCATCATTTTAACGAATATGGTTTTTACCATGTTAACAACAACGATGCGCTAATGGACTATCGTGAGTATTATTGTGCATCGCTTCATGACATTAATCAACACAATGTTGTTAACAATCATGTATATGACCATTGTGAGATCGTGAAGTACATGATGGCCGAAGCTCCTCAAGAAGTAACTAATACGGTGTCACCAGAGCTGGTCTTTTCAGGTTTTAATCACATGCATGTTGGAAGGATGTAAGAGGGTACGTTATAGGGATAGAGGTAGCTAGGTGTTCCGTGTTCGAAGGATTGAAGTTGTAACCGATCAAAGTCGGCGGTCTTCTGAACTGCCTGTAATGTGTATCCGTCTGAACTTCATTTGAAATAATTAATTAGCTTTAGCCCATAGGTTGTGTATGTGTTGGAACAATTTACCGGGGTAATTAAATGCATTGCAATTATTCTATATAGGGTTTATGTGAGTTTTTAAGACGAGATGATATAATGTATTACCTGGATCTTGGGGTATGTAGTTGCGAGAAGTTCGTGGTTTAATTTGATCATGTTATTTAGCTTTTACCTTTTATAATCTATAAAATAAACATATTTAATCTTGTCATTGTCCCGTAGCTCAGTTGGTTAGAGCGTTGGTCTTATGAGCCGAAGGTCGCGGGTTCGAGCCCCGCCGGGACAAAATTTTATATATTTGTTTTTTTTTTCCTTATTGTTGTTCAACTTTGTTTAAGCTACGTATTAAAATGTCTAATGTTTTTCTTATTGCATTACTTGTTCAGCTTTTGTTTAAGATGACAACTCTACCTATTGGAATGTCTAAAAAATGGAGACTTCATACATTTCATATTTGGTAATTAGTCCTACAATTTGAACAGAATGCCGACAAGTGAGAATCAAATTCAACAAGAAAAAATCATAGCACTGTAATGAGTATTGACAGTTATGAGACGACAGAAACGAGAGGACATTTGAGGCATACGGGGTGCTTAAGAAATGAACTAATCAAATATTGACCAGTGCATTCTTGTTCATATGGAAACGAGGTTAAACGGGTTACATCGCGAACAAATGCACTACGTCAAGTCTAGTAGTCTACCATACTTTTGAAGATGCTATCATTGGCCACATAGCCTACAATTTTTGGTTAGATTCTAAGAGGAATAATGCGAATGCCAAATATTTTCCTTGCTAAAAGTTTACACAAAAATTTGGGTGAGACCGTCTCACACTAAGATTAGTGTACGTGCTACGTTTTTTTCTTTTTCGAATTTTTTTTTTTTAATTTTTACTATGGGGTCATTTTTCAGTTGTATGGGGGTCATTTTTCAGTTTTAACTTGGGGGTCATTTTTCAGTTTGTATGGGGTTATTTTTCAGTTTTAACATGGGGTCATTTTTCAGTTGTATAGGGGTCATTTTTCAGTTATATGGGGGTCATTTTTTCAGTTGTATGGGGGTCATTTTTCAGTTTTTTAACTTCAGTTGTATAGGGTCATTTTTCAGTTGTATGGGGGTCATTTTTTAGTTTTTAACTTGAGTTGTATGGGGTCATTTTTCAGTTGTATGGGGGTTATTTTTCAGTTGTATGAGGGTCATTTTTTAGTTTTTAACTTGAGTTGTATGGGGTCATTTTTCAGTTGTATAAGGGTCATTTTTCAGTTGTATGGGGGTCATTTTTTAGTTTATAACTTGAGTTGTATGGGGTCATTTTTCAGTTGTATGGGGGTCATTTTTCAGTTGTATGGTGGTCATTTTTCATTTGTATCGACTTGAAAAAAAAAATTTAAAAAAAAAAATTTCTAAAAACAAAAACAAATTTTTTTTTTTTTTTGGGACATTTGGCCAAACCGGTCTAACACTAAGTTAGTGTGAGACGGGTGTACACAAATTTTTCTATACTTTTTTTTGGGGGTCTTCATCGGGGTTTTCTTAAGCCAAACTCCTTGATGCCTTTGAGACTATGGTTAATCCTCGCATCGCCTACCTTTTGTAATTGTCGTTGCACTAAGAGAATTTCACATATGATGGGAGTTTTGTTAACTACCGCTAAATGTGTATAAATTATGTAACTAGTTAGACGCCCGTGCGATGCACGGATATGATATAGTTTATTTTGATAAAATTTCTTGCAATTGATTTAGTAGATTGTACATAATAAAATTTGTGATACTAATGTCCATTTATAATTCTTCATTTGTTTTTGTACCATTGGAAATTTCTTACTATATAATTCCATAGAAAGCCAAACATGAATATGATTTTTATGAGTAATTTAGTGTCAAAACAACTAAGCAAAAAACCAATTAAGCAAAAGTTTAAGTTTAGTAATTTCCAGTTTTTTTTTTAGAGGTCTAGTTTTATTATTTTAAGTGTAGTTCGGTTATGTACATGCCAATAAATGTCAAATTTTCTCTTCTTTTTTATTTAAAATAATATATCATTTATTTTCACGATTTAAATGTCAGACTAATGTCACATGGTAAGACTAAGAAAATGGCAACAACAATTCTCCCTTTAATAAACTTCCAGTTCAATTCAGATTTTTCAGTTCAATTCAGTATCTTTTAGTTTAGTTTTAGTTATAATTTTAATTAAATGAAGTATTTTCAGTTCATTTCAGTATTTCCACTCCACTTCATAGACGAACAAAACACAATGACAAAATAATTAAACTTTTAAAGTTTCATTTCAACACATTTTGGTCTAGTTTAGTTTAGTTCCTTTAATAATAGTGTAGATTTATGCTGTTTTTTGTTCGTCTATAGTGTTAAAGTTCAGTTTATTCTAGTTCAATTCAGTATATTTCAGTTCAGTTTTAATTATAATTGTCACTGCATTAAATATTTTCAGTTCAGGTCGTTATAGACGAACAAAACACAGTGTCAAAATAATTAAAGTAAAAGTTTCATTTCAACACATTTTGGGCTAGTTTACTTTAGTTTTAATTAGTTCAGTTCAGTTATTTTATTCAATTCACTTGAGTTAATAGAAGTTGAAATGAATAGGTCAATAAATATTAGTTTTTTTTTCTTTTTCAATAAGATTTCTCTTTATTATGAATATTTACTACAAAGGTGCCACATGGCAAGAGTTACCAAAAAGATGCCACATGTGAAGATGAAATGCATTATTAGTTCAGGTCGTTATAGACGAACAAAACACAGTGTCAAAATAATTAAACTAAAAGTTTCATTTCAACACATTTTGGGCTAGTTTACTTTAGTTTTAATTAGTTCAGTTCAGTTATTTTATTCAATTCACTTGAGTTAATAGAAGTTGAAAAGAATAGGTCAATAAATATTAGTTTTTTTTTCTTTTTCAATAAGATTTCTCTTTATTATGAATATTTACTACAAAGGTGTCACATGGCAAGAGGAAATACCAAAAAGATGCCACATGTCAAGATGAATTGCATTGTTAGAGCATTCTTAGCTTTAATATATAGTATAGATATTTACTACAAATGTGCCAGTGCCACATGGCAAGAGGAAATACCAAAAAGATACCACATGTCAAGATGAAATGTATTGTTAGAACATTCTTACCTTTAATATATAGTATAGATAGACACAATAATAAGTAAGTGTTCATAGCCCATAAATAGTTCAAAGACTTCAAACCCAATTAAAGTTAATTGGCAATGAGGTTGTGGGGCAAACCCACTCCAATGCCTCAGGCCCATTGGGCAAGAAGTAGGACAAACAATGAGGCCAATAGCATGTAGAAATTATATATGGGCCTAATAAATTTATAAAGATGAGTGTTCATAGTCCAAAGAAGATTTTAACTCAAAACCAATTGGTAATTGGTGGATTCCTTTGGTTACAAACAATTCACATGGGCATTAATGAACAATGTGGGACAATATTCACTCCAACAAGGGGCCTACTTTTTTCACCTCCTAAAGACTTAACTGAATTGAATTCTAATAACTAAGTAAACTTTTGGTTTAATTGTTTCAAAAACATGTCTTTTATATTTGAGATTAGGATCATTAATGACCCCTCAGTGGTCATTAGTGACCCCGTTTACCCAATTTTTTTTGTAATTGTTTTTGATACACAATTATTTATTAAAACCCTATTAATCTTGGGTTTTATGAAACAAATAATGAGTCATTTCCAACCATATATAAAGACTTACAAATAGATATCGGTGTTATAATTTATTACGAATTACGATAAAAAGGAACGAGTTAAACTCAACAGAACCTAAAAAAAAATGAACTGGACATAAGTTAAAAGGTGAAAGGACAACCCTAAATATTTTAGACACAAAAACTCTAATTAGCTAACTTACTACCACTAGTTACAAGTTACTATTCCGTACCAAAGTACCAATCAATCAAAAGAAAAGAGAGTTGCTCAAGTGGTATAGAGCACACCTTAACCCTTAAAAAAAGTAATCAATCACTGTTTTTTTTTTTTGAAGATCAGTGGCCAATATATAAGTTGTTAATGTTGGCTAGTACAAACACTACAAAGTTGTCTTTTTTTATAACTAAGGTAAAAAAGGAGGATCACCCGTAGTTATCCAATCACAAACTTAACAGAAAAATTTGTGTGCACCCGTCTCACACTAAGGTTAGTGTGAGACGGGTCCAGCCCAATGTCTACCCCTAGACCCAATAACCCAAAAACTAACTCCCCGTCCAAAAACAAACCCCCTTCCCAAAAATGACCCAAAACACAAAAAAAAAAAACCCACCCCGTCCAAATGAAAAACCCAACTTCATTTCACTCTCTCTCCTCTCCTCCTCACACATTGTCTCTCCTCCTCCCTCTCGCCGGCCGCCCAGTAGTCGTCGTCCACTCCTATCAACTGGCCGACGTCGTCTGTTCCCACTGGTGCCCAGATCTATGGATGGTCGTACGACCCCGCCAAAGTTTCTAACTTTCTGTACGAACTTTTGTTGTGTCGATTTGTGGAAAAAGAAAAGGAAATAGAAAAAGTATGAGGGTTATTTTCGATTGTAGGTACAAACAATGGCTAGCTAGCTATCGGTGATTTAGCCACTAATTATGTTTTTTTAATTGAAGAAAGTGAGCCAATCATGCAATAATGGTATTTTTGGTTGGCGCACTTGGGCGGTTCAAGTGATGATGTTCTTCATTTTATTTTATTTAATGTGGATGAATTTTCCCTCCAGATGTTCATGTGTTGGACATTCGTGGGAATAATGGCGACTTGGAGTTGTAGAAACGAAGGTTGTTCGATGTTGTCCATGAATACTGGAAAGCCATGTCCTTTCACTTTTGTGGCCAATGGGATGATCTACGTGTTGGGGAGGAAGGTGACGTGAGAGGGGAGGGTGAAAAATTAAATAATGAACCCTATATAAATGAATAATGACCCCTTTATAACTGAGTAATGACCCCTTTATAACTGAAAAATGACTCATGTAAAACTGAAAATGGCACACATATGTTGTCTGAAAAAATGACCCATGTACAACTGAAAAATGACCCCTGTAAAACTGAAAAAATGGCAGACATACATTGTCTGAAAAATGACCCCTGTACAAATGAAAAATGACCCCTTTACAACTGAATAATGACCCCTGTACAACTGAAAAATGACCTGTAAAACTGAAAAATGGCAGACATATATTGTCTGAAAAATGACCCATGTACAACTGAAAAATGACCCTCATACAACTGAAAAATAACCCCCATACAACTGAAGTTAAAACCTGAAAAATGTCCCCCTACAACTGAAAAATGACCCCCATACAACTGAAAAATGTATAACAAGTTAAAACTGAAAGAATGACCCCTATACAACTGAAAAATGACCCCCATACAACTGTAAAATGACTCCCATACAACTGAAAAATGTATAACAAGTTAAAACTGAAAAAATGACCCATATACAATTGAAAAATGACCCCCATACAACTGAAAAATGATCCACATGTTAAAACTGAAAAAATGACCCCCATGTTAAAACTGAAAAATGACCCCATACAACTGAAAAATGACCCCATAATAAATAAAAAAATAATAAAAGAACTTAATCAAAAAAAAAACCGTCTCATACTAAGTTAGTGTGAGACGGTCTCACCCAATTTTTTTTGTAATCAATGATTAATAAAGGCTGAATATTTGGAGAGGAAGGGGGAGGGGGAAGTACCCTCCTCCCAAAATGCTCCGAACGCGATTCGAACCTTGTTCTTCTGTAGACACCAGGGACGAAGTAATGAAACCTTAAAAACCAAAACAGAAAAGAAACCAAAAAAAACACACACACACACAAAGTATCATTCCCCTGTAAAAGGTGTTCCACACTACTTCCACCAAACAAGCTAAATTCATACCGTTCCAGAGAAGCGTTCATGTTCAAGCTTTACATTATGTCAAAGTTTGGTAATTTCGTTTCCATAACATTAGACGTTTTCTTTTGTTGATTGAAGCTCTTCAGTCAATGCCCTAGTGATATTTTACACACTGCCCACCACCTGTTCGATAAACTGTCTTATTCGAGTTATGGGAAGCCTATTAATAACAAAATCTTAAATGCCCACAAACTCGTAAAAATCATGGTTGAGGCTGTGTGTGTACTTATAAGTAATATGTATGTACAGATAGGAGCTTAACATCTTAAGGAAAATTTAGAAACAAAATATTGATAGTATGTATACTTATTTGGACTATTATGATGACGAAGACGAGGAAGATAGTAATGATGTGGGTGGTGAGCCATGACATTTGCACCTAGGATTATGTAAGACCCTTCTCCTTTCAATGTCAAGTTTGGAGCAGAACACA
The DNA here is from genome assembly GCA_900322385.1 of Pharnaceum exiguum. Lineage (NCBI taxonomy): Eukaryota > Viridiplantae > Streptophyta > Magnoliopsida > Caryophyllales > Molluginaceae > Pharnaceum > Pharnaceum exiguum. Next base: position 76,727 of record ONZK01001724.1, on the reverse strand, counting down.
CAAAACCTGCCTTGATCATCATCTCTGTATTTCGTCTCGTTATCATCATCGTAATAACCCGAAATGTGGAAGAGTTGATGCTCAATGGCATCCCCTGGTTCAGGTCTCTCTTCGTCCGAATTTGTGTTGTGCATTCCAAATGCCAAGAGACAACTGTAGACCAATATATATATGTGCCCATCAAACCATTTTTTGGCCTTCCTCGAGAACATGAGTGGGGCGACGACTAATGCTGCCCCTGTGCCGAATCCAGTTCCCAGAAATATGCATTGCCAATCAAATTTTGTCGCAGGAGTTGAGTTCCGGTGTCTTTGTGGTTCCGCTCTTGTGGGGATTAAGCTGTTTGAAGTTGAGCATTTTCCCAACGGTGTCCCGCATAATCCTTCATTACCTATGTAAGCATATTGATCAAATGTTTGAAGCTGATTGCCTGTTGCGATTCTTCCCATCAATCTGTTGTAAGACAGGTTCAGAGCTGAGAGAAATATTAACTTTGTAAGCTCTGCAGGTATTTCTCCGCTCAGGGAGTTAAATGAGAGATCCAGGGACTCCAGTAGGGTAAGATTCGCCAACGAAGATGGTATGGAGCCTGACAAACCATTATGTGACAGATTCAGCACTTTAAGTGAATTGAGGTGTCCGATCACTGTTGGTATTTTCCCGCTAAATTTGTTGCTTGACAGGTCAATGCTACTGAAAACAGTTAGGATCTTCATCAGCTCAAATTCAGATCCCTTGAATGTAATCGATACTACATCTTGGTAATAAGAGTCAAAGACGCGATATTGCAAGAGATGTCTACTCAGCTGTGTCTCATTATGTCTCACTACCATTCCTGACCAATCGGATAAGCATCGTCCATGAAGCGCACCATCAAACTGGTTGAAAGCCAGGTCGATAATCTGCAGCATTGGCCACTTTGCATCTTGAGAAGTGCAAGGGATGGAGCCATGGAAGTTGTTGGATCTTAGAACCAGAACGCACAGTTTATTGAAGCTCTTCAACCATCGAGGAAAGGTGTCACTGAATTGATTTTCCCCGACATCTAACACCTCTAGCCTTCGACAGTTGGCCAGTGATCTTGGAATTGTCCCTTCCAAGTTATTTGTGTTGACATCTAAAGTTCTCAACAAGCAACTGGGTGGAAATTGGTCAGGGACATTACCTGTTAAGTTGTTTGTCCTTAGGTTCAGTATCTCAAGTGTTGAAGTCATGTTCATAAGACAATCAGGAATTGTCCCACTTAACTGATTGTATGAAAGGTCCAGCACTTGGAGGTACATTTTGCCACATAATGACTCGGGAATGTATCCTGAAATGTTATTTCTTGCAAGAGAAAGTAGTTCAGTGTATTCTAGGCTCTTTCCTATGTTACTGGGGACGGTTGAAGTAAAATTATTGTCAGAGTAGTCCAAATAGTACGCACCTAGAGGAAATTCGGGAAGCGATCCACGAAGGTTGTTGGAGTGAAGGTCAAGAACGCTGAGCGATGGAGGGTATGCTTTAGGAATGTCCAGCTCAACAAAATTGTTGCTAGATAGATTCAAGCTAGACAAAGTTCCATTCCCAACTTCCCAAATCCAATTAGGTATTCTTCCTTGAATCTGATTGGCTGATAGATCAAGGAAGGATAGAAAAGTTTGGTTCTGCAGGAAATCAGGCAAGACATGCAAGTTACATACGGCTAGACCAAGTGATCTCAGCTGAGGAAAGGTTGATAAGCCTGCATCACTGCTGCCTTGATACACTGTAAAGCTATTGAAAGAAAGCTCCAGGTCAGTAAGATTCTTGAGCTGGTGAATCACATTAAGATTTACTGAGCCTCTGAAGCTGTTGCATGAAAGCTTCAAAATTTTCAAACCTTTCAATTTGAAAATGGATTTTGGAACAGTCCCTTCTAGATTATTGCTTGTCAAATCCAAAGTATCAAGACTTAATGACGGCTTGTCTGAGAAGTCCCTCAATTGCCCACTGAATTGATTCTCGTTAAGCTGAACTTTCTGTAATTCTGGCAAGGAAAACAGAGCCATGGGGATGCTTCCGTGCAGCAAGTTGCAGCTCAAATCAAGGTATACCAAACTCAAGAGACTTTTCCAATCAGTGGATGCAAGTGTACCGCTTAACATATTGTCGTGTATATCCAGGTATGTTATATTCTTTGCTGATGAGAAAGAAGGGATTGGACCAGAAAAATTGTTGAAGGATAAGTCCAGGTGCACAAGTTCAGATAGCCTTTCCAATGGAGATTGAATTGAACCACTGAAACTGCAATTCGCTGACTCAATTCTTTGCAGCTGCTTCAAATTTCCTACAGAATCTGGCAGCTGTCCGGAGAAGTTTGTGAAGCTAAGAACTAATATCTCTAGAGAGCTATTTATTGGAAATTCAGGTAGAGTACCTTGTAAAAAATCATTGTATGACAAGTCCAGGCTTCTTAGTGTTGGCACCTTGAGAATTTCTTGAGGGAAGGTCCCTTTTAGCTGACAGTTGCTTAGCTTCAGCAAAGTTAGATTTCTGAAACTGGCTAAAAATTCAGGAACTGGAGCATCCAAATTGTTCTGATCAAGATATATCACTGAAAGTGAATGTAAATTCTCAAGAGTTTGATCGATTGCACCTGAAATATTGCAGTTGGTCATGCTCAAAACTTGCAGATTCGGCACCGAAGAAGATAATGCATTGCACCATTCTGACCCGTTGGCTGAAATAATGACGCCACTGAGATATAGTTCTCTGAGGTTTGTAAAGTTCTGAATTATCGTTCGTAATCGAGGATTCTCCATTGTAAGGGGTGCTAAACCCAAGTAAGAGAAGCTAGAAAGATCAAGAACTTCCAACTTTGTAAGTTGTGAGATCTCTACCGGTACTTGCCCACTGAAGCCAGCATTTGACAAGTTGAGGTAAGTCAATTCAGAAAGCCTCCCAAGTGCAGATGGTATCTGTGCATTATTGCTGAAGCTGTTATTTGCCAAGTTCAGACTTCTTAGGAACTGCAGAGAGAATATGGCACTTGAATTATCAATCCCTTCAGTTATCAGTTCACCAGATAAATCTAGACCAACAACATGTCCTGTTGAATCACTGCATTCGACGCCGATCCACTGACAGCAATCTGAACCATCTGTCCAAGTCACTAGTCTGCTTGATCTAGCTGTTGGGTCGAATACGAGACTGCTGTTGAGTTGGAGCAGCAATGATCGTTGATCTTCTAGGCATGTACTCGAAGCAAAATGGGTATCAGTAGAGGTTACTATCAGAAGAAGGGGCACCCAAGAAAGCCACAAAAATACTGGATCTCTCATTGGTTACAGTTTTCAGAGATGTCCATGAAAGTGTGGTATTAACTGATGCCAAAATGGGTGCTTGTTATGAAAGGTAAATGAGTGCTGCTGTCTGGTACATGTTTCTACGCATTGCCTCATTTACTTGGACCTGACTGGCACTGGTATAGTGGTATCTAGTAAATGAGTTGACTGGGTTATTATTCTTGCTGTACCATTGAAGGGAAAATGCAAAGTTACCAGAAAAGTGGTGTGTTTGTGGATCAATGATTTAGAAAGAGACTGGAATATAGACTGGTCAGCTTAAACTAAGCGCCGTCAAAGTAAAGAACGTGTTGGGATTTAGACTTTTAGTTAAGAATGTTCATGTTGAGGTGGACGCGTTTGTTTGTCGGCTGGCTGGTTAGCAGATTTTTGCTCTTTAAAGACCTTAAGAACTTGCAATATCTGAATTTCGGTTTGCAAAGTAGCAAAAGCAAAACAACGAATTTTAGATTAGGTTAGTTGCCTAGTTGGTAGATCTCGGCCTCTTTATGTCAGTACAAGTCCCAACCTTTCAGGACTAAAATCCATTAGAATTACCAATAGGAGGTGGATATATGATATGTAGTCAAGTTTGATATTTTATGTTGCACTACTCTTACAGGAAAAGCAAATTTTTAACTACTCCGTATTAAGTTGGCACTTGACATCCTTTAATAGCAACTACATGAAGCATTAGATGAGTTTTGTTTTCCAGAATAGGCATTGCTTGCCTGTTTGGTACTGATTGATAGATGGCCAAAACTTTACTTCCCTTCGCAGTAGATGACAATTGTTAGTTGTCTACTGTTGTATCAGCTGTTTGACTATTTTATAACTTTGCATAAAACTTTACCGTATTAGTTAGTAGATGCAGAAATCGATTTTCTCCATCCAATTTAGTCTTTGTCTAAAAAGAGAATGACAAACTAATGTGGGGTGGTGTGATAAGCAATTAGTCAATTACACATAGATTTCAAGTACGAGGTTCACCATATGTAGAGAGGTTAGAGACCTTCGTTGAAATACTCACCCACCAGTACAATAATTCAATTAAATCCAACATAAAAGTGGATAGCAGTGGCAAACCAAGCACAAATAAATTTTACAAATCATATGTGCACCCAAGCCATTAACTTAACCCAAATAAACTTGAGATATATTATACGAATCAAACTAAAATCAATCATATCAACTCAGTTGTGATATACTTTCTCCGTCCTACATTGAATTTCATTCGGTGAATTTTTTTGTTCCAAATTGTTTTCATTCTAACTATCATTTTCTAGTAATTTTCTATTATACTCTTTAGTATTTATTATGTTAGTGATGCCAAAAATAATGCCACGGGATTACTATTATTTTTCAGTTTTTGGTTTTCAAATATTTTTAATTTATGATAATGAAGTTATTTTTGAACTTAAAACAGTTGACATAGCATATCTTGTTATCATTTTGAAAACTGATAACAAAAATGTGAAAACCGTTTTTTTTTTCAGAAACTGATTTTTAATTTCGAAATAAAACTGAAACTGGAAACTCAAAACAATCTCAATAAATACATTTTTTTTTGCTGACAATAACAACACATTTGTTAGGGAGTAAATTGTAAATCTTTTTTATTTTTTGTTGATGAAAGTGCTAGTGTATTGGGCTCAGATTGTTGATAAGTTAAGACACACTGACCAGACCAGAGGCCCAATTTCACAACCCAACCCAATCAATCACTTGGTTCTTTAATTGTGTAGACCCAAAATAAAATATTAAATAAAGAAATCGCACGCATCAAAAAACACGACTGTTTTGTTTCGCTGAGAACTGAGAACTTCAAAGTCATTTCATCTTCCTTTCTTTTAATTAATTGTTGTACTAAAATAAATTAAATGGACGATGTTATGCAAATTGACGATACTCCCCCCAGCCCTACCCAAGTTAAAGGTAACTACTTCTACTTTGCAACTCTCCTTTTTCCTTTTTTTTTTAGTTATATTGATCGTCTAATGAAAAATGAAGAAAAAGGAGAAGAAAAAGGGAAATTGGTGGTGGTTATAATGGTGGGTGCCCCAGGCAGCGGCAAGTCTACATTCTGTGAGGATGTCATGCGTGCGTCATCTCGTCCCTGGGCCCGCATTTGCCAGGTAGGTCACTCTCTCTTTTCTCCTCTCTGGAATATCTAGTTATTCATAATTTCTGTTTTTATTTAAATTAGTTGTCGCGTTGATAGTTTTAAATTATGTTATATGACAAGTAATTTAGGACGGAGGCGCACATGCTATAACTATGATTGGGTTTGTGGGTAAGGGAAAGTTAGATAGGAAGAGAAATATTAAATGCATATGTAAATGGAAGGTGTTTATTAGTCGCGAACCCGTTTTATATATGAGACTGAGTACTGATGACATTAGAAAAAGGTTGATTAATGACCCCTAGATGGACATTAATGACCCCGTTCACACAATTTTTTGTGTTATTTAGTAGCTACTAAATAGTTACTCTTGCAAGACTTTATTTAGTGTGCTAGCATGATTTTGTTGGTGGAACATACAACACTCAACTGTTACTAATTTGGGTTGTCTCGAAATAGTTGGCATGTTTCAGTTAGGGTTTGATATTGAGCTTGCAATTGTATTATATCGTGTCGTTTGTATATTACGAAGTTTTCAAATCATTCCAATAACATATCATGTTCAATGATTTTGAGGTCTCATTCTAATACGGCGACTATTAGGATGGAGGGAGTACTTTCATTTTGTCATGAAATATGGATGCATAGGCGCATAGTAGTTTCAGAGTTTTGGCATACTAGTAGTGAGTCACTGGAACTAGCGGAGGTGTCGAAAAAACATTAGTCGCTGCTTTACTGAAGAGGGCCTATTAGTTCAGCTGTTTGTCAAGTCAGGATGATAATCAAGACTTCATCATTTGCTGGAAATATATTTGTGTGTCATTGATGTGAAACCTTCTAAGTATATGGCCATATTGGTTCAATTGACATTCATCTAATTGCGGTCTATCATCATATTCATTTTTCTTTTTGTTTCTTTAATGATTTAACCTAATTTCAGCAGGACTTGCTGTCATCTAATGGTATCATGAATCATGGCTTTATTTTCTTTTCCAGGACAATATCAATAATGGTAAAGCTGGTACTAGGGTTCAATGCTTGAGCAGCGCAGCTATTGCTCTGAAAGACGAGAAAAGTGTATTCATTGATAGATGCAACTTGGACAAGGCGCAGCGCGCAGATTTTGTTAAGCTTGGTGGCCCTGAAGTGGATTTGCATGCTGTGGTACTTGATCTGCCAGCTAAACTCTGCATTTCGCGGTCTGTGAAGCGTTCTGGGCATGAAGGGAACTTGCAAGGTGGCAAAGCTGCTGCTGTAGTGAACAGAATGCTGCAAAACAAGGAATTGCCTCAGTTGAGTGAGGGCTTTTCTCGAATCACATTTTGTCAGAGTGAGAATGATGTGCAAAATGCCGTTACAATGTATACCGGGCTTAGTTCACTAGAGACTCTTCCATCAGGCTGCTTTGGCCAGAAAAGTCCGGAAGCTAAGTCCCAACTTGGTATCATGAAGTTTTTCAAAAAAGTGGATCCTCCTGCTAATTCAGGTTCTGGTTCAAGTGGTACTCAGAGCTCTTTCTCTAGTCAAACAGAAAAGAAACCAGTGGATAGCAATGATGGACCTAAAGCTGGTTCTGTTGAAGGTGCTAGTGATCAGAGAAGGGAAGGGAAACATATGGCAATAGATTCTGTTGCTGACACAACCAATTTGACGAACTCTTCTGATAATTCTGTTTCTCCAGATATGCTTCCTACCTTGGCTTTTCCTTCAATTTCAACAGCAGACTTTCAGTTCAACCTTGATAAGGCTTCTGATATCATTGTTGAGAAAGTACAAGAATATGTAGAAAAGATAGGAAATGCTCGGCTTGTTTTGGTGGATCTAAGTCATAGGTCAAAAATATTGTCTTTGGTGAAGGAAAAAGCTGCAAAAAGAAACATTGACTCGAGTAAGTTCTTCACATTTGTGGGCGATATTACCTTCCTGTATTCTAAAGGAGGTTTACGCTGCAACGTAATAGCCAATGCTGCTAATTGGTGAGTTTTGATCTTCTTACTGAGTTCGCAATATTTTCTTAAATTATTAAGTGGTTCTAAGTGCTGCTGTTAATTTAAAAGATACGCCATGGACCATTGGTCGGTTGGGCCTTGGTACTATGCTGCGGTTATTATCCGCTGTGATATTTGTCGAACTGGGCATAATCTGCGGTCGTATAAATTACCAACCCAGAAACTTGCCTGTCATCTGGACTCGGCTTTCAGGAGGTGCTTTGTCTGTTCCTTGTTCTTCTGTATATTATAGTATTTACACCCAATTTTATTTCTTCCTGTTCAATTGTGATTTCAGTTTCAGTAGCTGAGACTTGGTCCAGGTATCTAAGTTGAGGTATCTGACCTTTATATGCTATAGTCCTGTGTTCTGTTTCTTCCTTTCAGCATCTATTTGCTCTTCTCCAACACTGGTGTGGGCTTCCTGTTGGTTGTGTGTGATAGGCATAAATATTTTATCAATCTTCTTTCAAGGACTCATAGGACTCTTTTTTCATGTCATTTATTGAACCTTGTGTTAGAACATGTTAGGAGTCAACTTACACCTTTCTGTTTGCGTTGAAGGATGATATTCGTTAATCATGATGTGATGTACCAATGGTTTTAAGTATGGCTATTCTTGGCTCACCTAGGCATCTGGTCACGATAGGCTGCGTCCCAAAGATGACTGAGCTTGTTGTGCATCTGTACTGTTGCGAGATAATATTTTCCACTTTGCAAACACTTGTCATTTTGTTGCATATTTACATGCTGTTAATGTGTGAAGTAATGGCCACATTCCCAAATTGCTTAACTTGCTGCCACCTTATGATTGTTGTTTTCACTATATGGTTAATCTGCGCTCTGGGCATTATATGTAATGTCCTTTTGTTCAAAAACTTGTCCAAATAGCTGCATGCAATACTGAGTCATTGAATAACTTCATCTCAGGAGACTAAACCCTGGAGGAGGTGGTGTGAACGCTTCCATCTATACTGCTGCAGGGCCAACTTTGGAGATTGAAACCAGAAAAAAAGCCAACTCTCTTACTCCAGGAAAGGCCTTGGTCGTTCCTCTTTCCGATATTTCACCTTTATTTAAAAGAGAAGGAGTTACTCATGTCGTTCATGTTCTTGGTCCAAATATGAATCCACAGAGACCAAACTGTCTGGACAATAACTATGATGAAGGGTGTAAAATTCTTAGAAATGCTTACTCGTCTCTATTTGAAGGATTTGTGTCTATTCTAAAAAACCAGCCAACAGAAGCTAAAGGAAACAATGTGAGGGAAGGAGATAGAAATGCCTATGATCAGAAGAAAAGAGAGGGTGTATATGATGAGGAGTCAAGTAAGAAATACAAGGGACTGAAGTTTGGAGTCACATCAAATAATGGTGATTCAGAGACCGGGATGGAGCTACAGAACAAGCCAAAGACTAACACCGGTGCTACCAGGTCTTGGGGGTCTTGGGCTCAGTCTTTGTACAAGATAGCAATGGATCCTGAGAAGCACAAAAATGATGTCCTCCAGGTGACCCCTGATGTTGTTGTACTGAACGATCTTTACCCGAAAGTATGAATTCTACAATGTAGTTTAATCTTATTGGCATTCTTTCTCATCAATTCCTTCTTAACATCAGCTGTAAATTATTGACTGGTCACTTGACATCCTTTTCTGTAGGCAAAGAAGCACTTTCTTGTTCTGGCCCGGTTGGATGGTGTGGATTGTTTGGCTGATGTCTGTCGTGACCATCTTCATTTATTAAAAACAATGCAAGAGACTGGCATGAAATGGATTGAAAAGTCCTTACTAGATGATGCGTCTCTTACATTTCGTCTTGGTTTCCATTCGGTATGTCCTACTCTATTTTTGCTTATAGTTTTACCTACTACTATTACTCTTTGTTTTATTTTTTGATGAACAACAGACTATATCACTTTTGGGAACATCTGGATTTCAATATTCTTCCTAGTCCAAGTATTGAAACGAATATTCTCCAAGTAAAAGAATCCATGTTTTTTCCCCTGCCAACAAATACTGCTTTATGTACAGTTTCTTTAGTTCCGATACTTGATGAATTATGTGGTGATTTGTGAGAATCTAAAATTTTGTGTCACTTTTAACAGGTTCCATCACTGAGACAGCTGCATCTTCATGTTATCAGCCAGGACTTCAGTTCACCGCATTTGAAGAACAAGAAGCACTGGAACTCCTTCAACACTGATTTTTTCAGAGATTCTGTAGATGTGATCGAGGAAGTAGACAAATATGGTAAAGTGACTATTCGAGATGAGAGCCTGTTATCAAAGGAGCTGCGCTGTCACCGTTGTAAGAGCGCCCACCCTAATATACCTCGTCTAAAATCACATATTAGTACTTGCCAAGCCCCTTTCCCCACAGTGCTCCTTGAAAATGGTAGCCTTGTACCTGCACGTGCGAAAGTGGTTACAGTGTAGTTGTGTTGATATCTGCTGGTAGATAAATTTGCTTGTCCAGGAAAAGGATAATTGAAAAAGCGACTTACATGTTCTGATTATGCTGCGCAGTATCATCTTTCGGTCGCTCATAGCTAAATGCCGTTCTTTTCTTTTTTCTTTTTGGGTAAGGCATTGGTTAGTCATGTAAAAATGTACATTCTCACAATTTTGGATATTTTCCTGCAAGTTATGTTAATAACCGTAGCTTGCAATCATGAACGACCCGAGATATATGTAAGCTTGCAATTGTTAGTTGTGCAAATTTCTATCAAAAAAACTTGTGTGAAGTTCGTGTATGATTTCATCCCTTTGAGCTTCACTCTCTGTCATTTTTAATTTCTTGCTCTTTCTCTATTTGATACATGGGTATGCGCGCATCGCAATTCGAGTCTATGAGATGCTTGCAGTCTTGTACTGTTATCTCTACTTCAGTTTTTTGATTTTTTTTTTCTTTAAGTTCCATTTGGATTGGGACTAGGGAATGTTGCTGGTCTACATTGTTCCTGTTCATTTATTGGCCGAAGCGAAAGGCCATTTTGGGGCATTTTGGTGGTTCCGACTTCGGATTGTTTTCTTAACAAGGAAGATCGCTTGTGCAGAGTTGGATTACTAATTACTACGGAGTATCAGGGGAAAAAGAAGCAACACAGGGATTACTAATTTACTATAGCTTGTTCGAAAAGATCAAAACTTTATTAATGAAGCAACGTAACCTTTTGAAACGAGGATTATGTACAATAAATCCGCATGAACAATAACATAATGTTTCCTCGACTAACTAAGACATAGCAGCAAACTACTCAGCAACGTGATTGGAACGACATGAAAATTGAGACCTTTGAATTCAAACAATTTGGAGAATCTACTGAGGGTTTGGGGGACGACTGTTGGCAGCAGAAACCCTGGAACCCCACTCAAGCAGCTCTTTGCTGGTATCATCCTTGTGCACGATCACCTCTATGAAACACAAGCAGTCCTGCTTCTCACCAGTAGCCGTCTCGATTGCTTCCAGGAGCTCTTCTTCACAGAAAACCTACAAACGCAAGGATACATCAGTGAAAAGCTCGTATAAAAGACGAAGGGTTTGAAGAACAAAATTAGATGAGCGGAAAGTTGGGACTGTATTCAAGGGTATTCAAGGGTGCACTACCCACCTTGGCTGTCCAGCATTTGCCTTCACCATTGTGGATTGCGTCCACAAGACCAGTATAATTCCAGTTCTTGATAACATTGTATGGGCCATCATGGATCTCAACCTCGATCGTATATCCTCCATTGTTGATCAGAAAGATGATGGTCTTTTGTCCAGACCGCAGCATTGTAGATATGTCTTGTGCAGTCACCTAATAAACCAGCCAGTGTCAACCAAATCAGTTAACTACGAAAAGTTGAATAGTCTATGCAGGCATCCATTTGATTAGTAGAAGCAACAGAAGTTTGTCTCACTCAGGCAGGCTGCTGACAATCATCAGAACAAATGACTATTCAAAGCAAGAAAGCAGCCAGAGCTTCTACAACTTACACCACATAAAACATGAGGGCAATGAGTACACCATTGACAAAACTCACATTCATCAAGGACTAGACATATACACGACTTGACCGTATGTCAACCATCAGTGCAAAGTTATCAAGGTCTTGTCACAAAATTTAAACCACATGTAGATGCTAACAAAAGAAGAGGGGCTAATTTACCTGGAAACTAGCATAACCAATGACAAACTTTTCACTCTCAAAAATGAAGACAACTAGTATCATTGACAAAACTCATTCACATCATCAATGACTAGAAATATATACACTAGTTGACCGTAATTGTCAGTGCGGAGTTATCAAGATCTTGTCACAAAACTTGAACCGCATACTAACAAAAAAGGGGGTAATTTACCTGGAAACTACCATCACCAATGAAAGCAAGGACTCGCTTCTCAGGCACAGCTTGAGCATAACCAAGAGTTGCACCTACAGACCAGCCAATTGATCCATACTGCATTTGGAACTCATATCTAAAACACAGAGAAACAAACATCATTCACATAAAAACTGCCGAACAAAAATATACGAAAACAATCACTAGCACAAACAATTACATTAGTTGAGCATACCCGCAACCCTGTGGCAGCTTCAGTTTCTGACAGTTAAACCATGAATCCCCTGTCTCAGCAATGACAGCAGTGTCGCTTGACAGCATCTTCTGGATATGCTGGAACAGAACATTGACTCTCAAAGGCTCTTTAGGCTGAGCTTTGAGAGGCTGTCCCTCAGGAACAAAGATCCTGCTGTAGTTCTCAAAAGCAGTGGTGTTCTTGTTAATCTTCTTTGCCAAAGCCTTCAAGAAGTCCTTCATCAGAACACAGCCAAATGAAGGGCCGTTGCCAATGACGACTCTGTCAGGCTGGACAATGATAGCCTTCTCCCTCTTGAGAAGAAGAGAGTATCCAACAGAGCTATAGTCATTAAAGATAGGCCCAGCGAAAACATATGCATCAGCTGACTCGACTATCTCAGCGCAGAATGCTGTACTCACAGCTCCCCAGTAAGTCCCAATGAAACGAGGGTGGTGCTCAGGGACCATCCCTTTAGCAGAGGGCATTACGGCCAGTGCATAGCCGCTGGCATCAGCCAATTCAACAAAAGCATCACAGGCTGCCCCCCTCAGTTTAGGGCCACCCACCATGACAGGCTTTACAGCTTTGTTCAGGAACTCAGCTGCCGCCTCCACTGCGGCATGCAGACCCATCTGGTTACTCAATCTGCATCACAAAAAAAAAAAAAACAGCAAACATTTCAGCAGACTATCTTTCTCTACTGCACACAACAATACCAAACAACAACAACCGAGTGTAATCCCCATTCAATTGGGGTGCACGAGGTTTAGAATGCACGAAACAGAACATTATCGAAATTCCTAAATCTAATTTGGGACACAACACGTGCAATTGACAAAACGTCACACATTACATCAACCCTCTAAACAGCGACATAATATGCTTTTTTCTTTGTTAAGTGGGTGGACTATTACTAGGAGCATATGATTCATTCATTCATTAGATTCACATGAATTTAGCCCAAACAAAACAACTTGACAAATCACACCTGAAAAGTACTCGCCCCTAGTAAAACCACCAAACCATTAATTGCACCAAGTTGGGAGACACATGAGTACCTTAATTCAACAATAATCTCCTTCCATCCTTTTTTAAACCTCAACTAATATTAACAACTTGCCAATTATGCCACATACACTATGGCCCACCAAACATTAAAAAAAACAGTTAAACAGAACAACTAATATAGAAATAAACGTCAACTAAACATGTCATTAGAAAATATCATTAACACTAATCATACTAGAACATTCTAACCATTTCTCAGAAACACTGACCTAGGAGAGAGAGAGAAGGGCACAGGCTCACGACTGAAAGTAGGGTGGGGTATCCCGGGCAAGTTACAGCTGATACTGATGTACACTGGCTTGCTCTCCTTCAATGCCGTCGATATCGCCCTGTCTATTTGCTCATGTGCATCTTCCAGATTATTCACCACCGCCTATAAATACATTTCACCAACACAAAAAAAATTAAAAAATTAATTAAAACCATCATGATCACCTTTTTCCTCATAACAAAACATCACACAACTCACATGCATCATTAATTCTTAAGTTCTTATCATTACAATATATCTTTTCATCAAATAAAAAAAAAAACATAATTCTAGGTGATTTTAGAAAAAGAGGAATATATTGCATCGTTAATCAAACTTTTTTATCATTAATGACCTCGTCTCGTCTCATTATAAAGCAAATTAACACAAGTTTTTGTTTAAAATAAAAATCATACATTAAAGTAAAAAAACAATAATATTATATTACTGCTTTTATTTTCATTCAAATCAAACACGTCAAAATTAACGCTAACAAACTCGTTGCATTTACTAACTCCTAATTTAGTCGTCACATTTTTTACAAAAACAAACATTACGTAAAAACCAAACGAAAACAAAAAATGCAATAAAAAAAACAGAGTAAAAGAAACTTAAAAAGAAAAAGAAAAAGAAGAAATAACAACCTGATAGCAAGTAACAGTCTGAAAGCACCTAAGCTCCTGGGAAAAATCAGGCAAGCCAATAGTATGATGAAGAATCCTATTAGTACCATAATCATTAGAGTTAGGCCCACCAACAATACAAACAATAGGCAAATTCTCACTGTAGGCCCCAGCAATAGCATTTAGCACACTCAAACCACCAACAGTGAACGTCACCACACAGGCCCCTACGCCACGTGACCGCGCGTACCCGTCAGCCGCGTACCCAGCGTTCAGCTCGTTACAGCAGCCGACGTTGGTCAACCCTGGCTCGGCTATGAGGTGGTCGAGTAACGTCAAGTTGAAGTCACCGGGAACTGAGAAGACATCAGTTATTCCCACTTCGACTAAGCGCCGTGCCAGGTGGCGGCCTAGGGTTGCTTCTGGGTGTGGGATTGGGAGGGAGGGTTGTGGGTTTAGGGTTGGGGAGGTTGTTGTGGATGTGCCGTTGGGACGACAGATGTCGGTTGAGGAAGGGGTGCACGTGTCGAGTATTGACCCTATTTTGGTGTCCATTGTGTTTTTTTTTTTGGAGAGAGAGTGGAATAGAATGAAGAATGGGGAATGGGATTTTTGTTTTGTGGTGTGACGAGATGGGAGGAAGTGAGGGGAGGGGGGGAGGTTT
>ONZK01001724.1:38126-50501 GCA_900322385.1 Pharnaceum exiguum | reverse complement strand
GCCCTAACCACTTCGTTTCTAATCTTGTCCAGCCTAGTGAGACCGCACATCCAGCGCAGCATCCGCATCTCCGCAACTGCTAATTTCTGCTCTTGCTGCTTCTTAGCCGGCCAACATTCGGCTCCATACAACATCGCCGGGCGTACTGCAGCTCTATAAAACTTCCCTTTGAGTTTAAGCGGGATAGCTCTATAAGACAATGGCTATTGATTAAGGCCCTGGACCTGTTTTGATATTATATTGGCTAAATTGTTTGATCACCCTAATAAGATAGTTACCTCGTGTCAGCACCCTAATATGTCACTTTTACTAAAACACCCCAACAAACTCAAAAAATGTTATCTAGACATCCCAAATTTTGAATGTACTCTTAGAACTTTCTATTTTCAAGTAGTTTGTGTCATTCCCCTGATATGTCACTACTCTTAGAACACCCCAACAAATACAAAAGTGTTGACTAGAAACCCTAGATATTCAATTTCGACCAAAAGTTAGGATGAACTTCCTATTTTGAATTTGTGTCTCTGTTTAGCCTATATGTCGCAAGAATATGAGGCATATTTTCAAGTAGTTTGTAAGTGGTATTTTGTACTATTAATGTGACCTTAAATGGTATAAGACCAGTGAAATGAAATAATAACACATTTCACCTAGCAAACATGGATGAAAGAACAGAGATAGTGGAAAGACGCCATCACACCTCTTCCTTCATTGTTACTTTACACGCCATCTTTGGATTTGCCTCTTTGGTGTCTTTGGTGAGTTCTAGAAACAGTCTCCCGGTTTTTCGGGGTAAGGTTGCAGACATTAGACTCCCTCAGTACCCTAGTGAGATGGGACTGGGGTGAGATGTACGTTGTTGTTGTTGTTGTTGTAGCAAACATGGATGAAAAATTGTAATTGTGATGTAAATGGTTTGATGAAGATGATGATGGTCTATGAATCACTTGAGAAAGAGAGGAAAAAAAGAAATAAAATGACTAAGAAGTGCAAATGAATAGGAGAGACGTTACTCAAATGTGGTGCGGGATTTTACATTACAGCTGCACTGCATGCTGTTTATAGGCAAATATTGTGCATGAAAAACTACGTTACGAACAAAACTATTCATGTTACTGTACAATACTCAATGCTCTTACTCATGTTACCTTATCGCATGTAATGCAAACTGCGATATTCGTAGACGCACATACATTTACATGTGAACTGTTGATTTCCAACAACTCAACAACAACAACTCAGTTAATCCTCTCTCAAACAATGCGGTCCTGAGGGAGTCTAATGTACGCAGCCTTATCCCAAAAAAAACGAGAGACTATTTCTAGAATGAGCAACAAAGAACCTTTTCCAAGAACCTCTCTGTCCCACAGAGAAGATGGGGGAGGCAAAGAGGGCGGCGACGGGACGGGCCGGCCTAGCTGGTTGTGCCGATGAGCAGAAAGGATAGGTAAACTTTGCAGATAAACTAGTGAGGCAAGAAAAGTAAGTGGTGACTTTCAACAACTCCTACATTGTAAATGAGTTTTAAAAAATATAATTTGTCCTCTACACCATAATTACTGTACAAATTGGAAAACTAATTTACTGTACAAATTATATAAATTCTGAAATAGAAAAATTTGTGTGAACCCGTTTCATAAAAGAGACTGGATAATAGGGTTCATTATATAGTAGTTGAGAGTTCATTATATAATACTACATCTGTTCTTTAACTTGCTTCTTGTTTCCTAATAAAGCCTTTTTTTTTTTGGGTCAATTTACTATCATAGCCCTACCACTTCACCCATATTATTTTGAAATCTCATCACATTCCCCCCACTTGTGGACATTTTAGTCTTTAAGTCACCAAAGGCAAATGTCCTTAAAATATAGGATAAACTGTTGGGAGACCCCTTTTATATAGTCGACTTTGTGTCAGCACCCCTTTTATAACACTTTTTGTTACAACACCCCCCAAAACCTTTAAAGTGTTGTTTAGACACCCCTAAATGAGATTTTCGACTCAAACCCAGGGTGAACTTCCAAAAGTGCCCTTGACCGACACACATAATGGGAGAGGAGTGTGAGAGTGAATTTACACGAACTTCCCTCCTACAACACCACATTTCCCTCCATAATAAAACATTTCCCTCCAATTGAAAACTCCTTTTTTATATCACATTTCCTTCACTACTCTTCTCCTCAAATCCATCTCCCCTTTATTTCCTAAAACATCAGAACACCAAGTTTTTCATGCCCATATTTGAAGTAAGTTTCTTAGATCATCAAAACAACTCAAGCTACTTATTTTTATTTCATCAACATACTTCTTTTCAGTTTTTTACCCTCTTTTTTTTTGCTGGATGTCAAGTGAAGTAGCTCCATTATGTGTTTGTGGTGAGATTGCAAAGAACTATACTTCCCATATTCTGTCAAACCTAGAAAGGCAGTTTTAGGGATGTCACGATTTTGATTACTCTTTTGGTGTTCGGAAGTGTAAATTTTTTCGCATAATCAAAACATAGCAATGGAGGACAACTTTAATGGTGATGGTGATGGAGGCAATGTGGTTGTATGAGAGAAAGATGTTGTCTTGGTTAATGAAAGAAGAAAAGTAAAAGGAAAAGACCAATGTGAGTGTCTTCTGTAAAAACGAGGGAAACAACGTATGTGCGTGTGTTCAGTCTAGGTTTTGATCGAAAATCTCATTTGAGGTGTCTAAACAACACTTTAAAGGTTTTGGGGGTGTTGTAACAAAAAATATCACAGAAAGGATGCTGATACAAAGTCGACTTTATAAAAGGAGTCTCCCAACAATTTATCATAAGGTACGGAGGGAGTATTCGATGATTTATTAATATCTAGTGTCATGCATGAAACGAATCACCCAATTTTTTGTGAAATTCTGACCTTTATATCCTTCCGTGTTTCTTCCTTCTTAATCCTACCTTTCTCATTTCAGTTTTCACTTCACTTCACGCTGTAACCATTTCTGATTTTTCCTCTCCTCACTCACTCACACAGTCACACTATTCACTAACAACTATAAAAGCCCCTTTCACCCTTCCTCCCTCTCACACTCACACACAACTCACCTCATTTCCAGTCTCCTCTCCACTCTCTCTCCTCCCACCACAACCACCACCCTCACCCTTCACTCTCACGGTCTCACCAATAATAATAATAATAATAATTAAAAAACAAAATCCAATACCAATAAAGAGAGGAGAGAGAAAGGAATCCTCATTTCCAATTCTCAACCCAAAAAAATAAAATAAAATAAAAAATGGCGCTGTCAGCATCGGACGTGCCAGCGATGTACCAGCTACTAACGAACTCACTTAGCGGTGACGTGTCGATTCGGAAACCCGCCGAGGCCGCTCTCTCCCAGTCCGAAAGTCGCCCTGGCTTCTGCTCTTGCTTGATGGTTGGTTCTCTATTCCACTCTCTCTCCTCTCTTCTCTTTCCTAGGGTTCTTTTTTTTAATTAATTGATTTTAGTTTTTTATTATTATCTAATTGGCGTTACATGAAATGTGTATTGTACAGGAGGTGATCACGGCCAAGGACTTGGTGGCGCAGGTGGATGTTCGTATGATGGCTACGCTTTATTTTAAGAACAGTATTAATCGATATTGGCGAAACCGGCGTGATTCTATGTGAGATTATTATCTTATTTAATCGCTTTCGAGTTTGTTTAGTTTTGCTGTTTGTTGAGGAATGTTGGGTTTTAGTTTAATGTGACTGGACTAAAGAACTGTTGTTTAAAACTTGGAGGAATGGCGATTTTTAAATTGTGCTTGGAAGACGGTAGGAGTAGGTATTGAGTTATCAATACCAGGGAAAGAAAAAGAGTTGTTAGAGTATTGGTTTTGTTGGACGGCGAGAGGGGTGATTGTGTTTTGTTAGGAAGAGTTGGTTTGGGAGTGTGGAAGTTCAGTATTGTGGTAATGTGGATGTTCCTTTTAAGCAATCTCTAGCAGTGTTAGTTTTAGTTGGGAAATGTTGATGATGGCCATGGAGACCAAAATGGGCGGTGTCACTTGTGTGGTACTTAATGTTTTTCACATATTGAAGAAATTTGTAGACACTGAGCTTATTTGATACCACGAGTAATTACTCATGTCTGTAGATGGGACAAAGTTTCATGGTGATTAGTTCTGGCGCACCACAACTCTCCTCATTTATTTCAGTTCATTTGGGTTTGAGACTGGCAATGCATTTCAACACTACACTCATTATTAGAGTTTTTAGTATTGTAGAGCTGGACGTCAGCACTTCACAATTACTTAACATCTTGGTGGTGATAGGATAAGTTAGTAGTTCCATCAGCACTGTACAAATTACTTGCCATCTTGGTTGTAAAGAGGATAAGTTTAGTAGTTCCATCAGCTTTCATACAACAAATTTCAATTTGAATTCCAGCCTATGTTCGGTGGACGCTGCAATGACTACCCTCTTGGATACATCCAGGGCAGTTTCGAAGTTTTGGTTCGAATTTCAGTTCTAGGTATCTAAAATCATGTTGGAGTTTGAGGCTTTCACATGTTGATTTGAAGTTTCCAAGTCCTAGCTGTTACCTCTCAAGTGTATGTAGTGTTTGATTCCTTTATATTGTCTATAATAGTCGTCAATAACAACAAACAACCACAATAAAGCCCTAATTGGTTAATCCTAAAACTAATGGCTAACATGAACGAAAACACTCACGAACACACACAATATACTCACACTCACACACACGCACATGCAAGCAACCACACGCACCAAAAGAATAAAACAACAATTGCACCCATACACCCACACGAAAGCACACACCACACACATGCATCACCATCATCCACAAATACAAGTAAATATTTACTTGGAATTTTTTTTCTCCACCCTCTTCTATCTCCAATCATGCCCTCATCAGCCATATACCCATATCCAACTTAACCACCCTCTTCCTACTCTATTGGCTGAAGAGGCCTCCCGTACCCCTAACTATTTCACTCGCCCAACCTTCTGGGCATCTATAGGCCTTCTCTTCACATGCCCAAACCAATGTAGGCGATGCTCTCTCAACTTATCTTCAATAGGCGCTACTCCATCCATCATTCCAATCTTCTCATTTCTCACCTTATCCCTCCTCGTTTGCTCTCCTAATGACCGTCTTAGGAAAGGCAATTAGTAGCTTGAGCACACTTTTTTTTTTTGAGAAAAAACTTTAGGATGAGGTAGTTTACAATTTGTTTATCCTCTCCTTACAATGCAGACCATTTTGTTTTCTTCGTGGGTCTCCCTTTTTCCTGTGGTCGCATTGCTGAGTGAGAGGTCCTTCGGCTGAAATGTTGAATTCTGATGTTGTTGTTGTGAATATACATGGTGAGATCTGTTGATTTAGTATGATGAGAGCCTTACGTCTTCTTCAGGGGAATCACCAGTGACGAGAAGATTTACCTCAGACAAAAGCTATTGTCTCACTTGAGAGAAGAAAATGATAAGGTGCTGTATATTCTGTCCATCATGAGCTTCTGTTTTTAGTGCTCTTTTTATGTAGTCTAGCTAGAGTTTATACTTCCATGCTTTGTGGGTTCATTAAGAGACTTTGATGGCATAATTTTGGTATTAAAAATTTTAAGTTCTTGTTTAATGCAGATAGCATTGATGCTGGCAGTTTTGATTTCGAAGATTGCACGATTTGATTATCCCAAAGAATGGTAAGCTTGTAGTAGATTTTTTAATTATTCAAAGTCTCTGGTCATCTTTCTTCTGGTTCGCATTGTTAATTCTTCTTTAAGTATCATCAAGATGGTAGCTCCATTAGATATTTGGGTTTCTACAATGGCTTCTCGAAGTATGCTTCTCTTTACTATGATAAACACAGTAACTGGCGGGAATGCCGGGAAATAGTAAACTGGTCGGGATATACTTCTGGGATAGAAGGGGCACCAGATATGGATCCATGAACTGGCGTTTCAGTGTGATTGCTATGTATCACGGGCTTATATGTTTCTTTCTTTCTTAGTCTACCAATTTATTTTCGAGTGGTTACCGCCATATTAATGTCTTGTTAGTTTATTGAGAATCATGCATTCATCTTCGCAGTTGGGTTCTAAGTTGTAAATGTTGTTAACTTTATTTTGATCATTGTTCAGGCCTGATTTGTTCACATCATTGGCTCAGCAGCTTCAATCAGCAGACGTTCTTTCTTCCCACAGGATCTTTTTGATTCTTTTTCGAACTTTGAAGGAACTCTCTACTAAACGACTTACTTCAGACCAACGGAACTTTGCAGAGGCATGGCTGACCTCTCCACTTATTGCTTATATTTTTTCTCATCATGTGTGATGATTGGCTGCTCTCATCCAAGATTTCCTTTCAGGAAACAAATCCCTATCTGCATGTGACTTTTTTATATGGGCAAGACTCATATTTGCTTTTAATAAGTGACACTACAAGTCTGTAGTGTATTGCTTTATTACTATGCTGTGTTGTTACCTTGTTGGTTAGCATTACTTCATTGTGTTTTTCTTAAATTCTTTAGAGAAAAGCAGAAAAGTCTATTATGTAATCATTATCTTCTAAGTTTGTTGTATTCATATGTGGTATTGTTCTCTTTCCTTCTCTGGTTTGATTTTTGCCGATTGGCCTTATGTTTAGCCCTCACGAAAGTAACCAAATCTATACTTCATTAATGGAGATAGTCTGTATCGAGTATTTTTACAAATTTTTAAAGATAGCCTTGTATGACTGCCAGCAATTTGTGTTTCCGGCCTGCTGTCAGTGATCTTCATGTTTTTATGTGACAATTAAAGCGTGCATAAACACAATTGTTTCTATTGCCTCTGATGTGTTTGCTGGTCATTTTCTGGCAGATATCTTCTCATTTCTTTGATTATTGCTGGCATCTTTGGCAAGGCGACGTTCAGAGAATCTTGCATGGGTTCTCTGAGCTGGTCCACACCTTCAGTTCAAGTTCTGTGGATCAACGTCAAGATGAGCTCTATCTAACGTGTGAGAGGTGGTATCTCTGTTTAAAGATAATACGGCAATTCACTATTTCAGGGCACCAAAGTGATTCAAAATCTATCCAGGTAACCCTAGAGGCCCAGACTTCACAGCTTCTCAACTATGTAGATCTTTAGTTGCGGAGCACATTCCTAGTGTCTTATTTATTGGCCTTTTTATGGTTGTCAGGAGGTCCGCCAAGTGAAGGAGGTGTCTCCCGTGGTGCTAAATGCCATTCAAACGTTTCTTCCTTATTGTAAGATTTTTGATCGTATTGTGAAAATGTCATCTTCCTGTGGAATGTTAGCGTCTGATCGTTGAGGGTGTCATCTTTATGAGAGTAAACAAAAACTGTGATCTTTATAATTTTATGCCTTTGCTTTTGTCTTTCAACCTGCAGATTCATCTTTCCGTGAAAGACATTCCCGCTTCTGTGAATTTATAAAAAGGGCTTGCAGAAAAATGATGAAAGTTCTCATTGCTTTTCAAGGAAGACATCCTTTTTCGTTTGGTGATAACGCTGTACTTTCACCTGTGGTTGACTTTTGCTTAACAAAGATCACAAGTCCTGAGGCTGAACTCCTGTCATTTGATCAATTTCTTATTGAATGTATGGTGCTGGTGAAGTCTACCCTAGAATGTAAAGATTATACTCCTAGTTTGACTGGGCGTGTGGTGGATGAAAATGCAATCTCTGTAGATGACAGAAAGAAAAGTGTTTCATCTGCTGTTGGTGCAAATCTTGCATCACTTTTCCCGAACGACCGGGTGGTACTTCTCTGTAACGTGTTGACTCGAAGGTAAGGTAGAAGTAGTCAAATACTAGTGCCAACTGCCAGCTCATGCACATGAAGTTGTATTTGATATGATATGTGCTTCATGCTTTACATACTGACCTACAACTTGTGCTATGAAAAGCTTGTATCTGTCTGTGACCGTGCGTGTATTGTGTGTGTTTTGTTGCGTGCATGTGTGACTGTGTATGTCAGTTTGAGTATGAGATTGTGTACGTGTGGTGAGTAAACTGTGTGTGTGCATGCTCGTGTGATCCTTGTTGCACGTGCGATCCTTGTTGTCTCTTTGCTTTTCAAGTCATTAACATTTTATGTACTAGTACTATAATAGTTTGCTGTACTAGTACAATTTGATACCTGGAAAGATTGGATTTCGGAGTAGAGGCTAAATTTTCTAAGAGTGCTAATTGTGAAATCTTCAAATCTCATGTCACATGATTCGCTCTCCCTACCGTCGGTTCTGAATTGATTGGTTCGAAACGACCCGGAGTTCATTAGCGAATTGAATCTATCATTGCCTTAAATTTGTACCGGTGTGAGAAGGAGGGTTCGAAAAGAAACTGAGGAGAGAGAGAGAGTAGATGGAATTACACCAGCTCTTCTCACGAGGATTGCATCTGGTGTGCCACGAGCATGGACTCTGATTTAATTAGTTTATTAACATGCATTTAGAAAAGTAGCATCAGGAGACTTTGATGCTCGCAACTATATATTCTGAAGCTGAATCTCTGCCAAAGGTGACTCTTTTCACCAGTGCGAGAATTGTAGTTGTAGTTTGTAGTAGTTGCAGTTCTGACTTCTGACTGTGTAGTTCCCTACTGTGGGTTCCCCTTCTCTTTCAAACTAGCATATCACACACTTAAATGTGTAAATTTCGCCGTTAGAGCCTCCGTTGTCATGATGCCTTCACGTTAAATCTCAAATCTTCTGTGACCTTTGACGTTTCATTATTTTTGGTTAAATATCTAAGTTGAGGCTGTCACATCATCCAGATATTTTGTGCTGT
The DNA here is from genome assembly GCA_900322385.1 of Pharnaceum exiguum. Taxonomy (NCBI): domain Eukaryota; kingdom Viridiplantae; phylum Streptophyta; class Magnoliopsida; order Caryophyllales; family Molluginaceae; genus Pharnaceum; species Pharnaceum exiguum. Next base: position 41,730 of record ONZK01001724.1, on the reverse strand, counting down.
CTGCAAGTGATTTGGAAGAGTGGAACAATAATCCTGAATGCTTTCATCATGAACAAGATATGGTCCAGTGGACAGAGAAGCTAAGACCCTGTGCTGAAGCCCTTTACATTGTTCTATTTCACAAGTACAGCCAAGTAAGTGAATTCTTTTTTTTTCTTTTATAATTTCATAACACACTCTGGTAGGACGTATATCTCATTCATATACTGAGAGAGATAGAAGCGGAGATGCCATGCAATATTGAAAAATTGTGGTTGTTTGCAGCTACTAGGTCCTGTAGTCGTTGCCATTCTTCAAGAAGCAATGAGTGGCTGCCCTACTTCAGTAACTGATATCACTCAAGGACTGCTTCTCAAGGATGCTGCTTATGGAGCTGCTGCATATGTTTACTATGAGCTTTCAAACTACCTCAGCTTCACAGACTGGTGTGCATTGTTCACGAGCCTCCTCCTATTGTTTACTGCCTATTCACTCTTTCTACCACATTGTTTGCAGTCTTCTTTGGTCCTGTGATGATACTATGGAAGCTTGAATATTTTTTTTGCATTTTTTTCGTTTGTTAGTTAATGTGTAGATGTGGCAATATCTCTTTGCGGTTTCTTAACTTTTTGAAAATTTTCTGGATAGTTTTTTTTTCCGAAGACCCAATTGATTTTTGGAATTATACGCGATTTTTTTTCATTAAACCAAAAAAACTGAGTGAAGATTTGTTTTCATAATGTTCAGTTTGAAATCGGTATCATTTAAGTTTAAATTCTTAATCAGTGTGGTCGCTATCCTGTTGAGGAGGAATCGATTGAACTAGCAAAGTAGCAATGTGGCTATCAATTGCTGACAGGGGTAGAAAATAAGTTTATGCATTTTGTTTGTAATATAAGATTCTAATTTGATATTGATTCCGACATTGAGATGGGATCAAGATTAAGCTGAGTAATGAGCTAATGGCATATCAAGTATACCAAGTTGAATGGCGTGTCCTGTTCTTTAGAGGATTGAAATTAAATAGTGGGTGTTTGGCTGTTTTCGGTCTCTTATATTTTTGGTTTGCTATTTTCTCCATATTGGCTTGTTAGATGTGCTTAAAAATATTTTTATTGAATGTCAGTAGGTTCTAACTTCTGATTGACATTTCAGGTTTAATGGTGCATTGTCTCTTGAGCTTACAAATGACCACCCCAATATGCGTATCATCCACCGGAAAGTTGCATTAATACTAGGGCAATGGGTTTCTGAGGTAACCATATTCCCTTGCGAATAGCTCCAAAATAGCTTTGTCGAACTCATTTGAACCCTTTGAGGCCTAACATGAATGTCTTCCCATATTCTAGACTACTTGAATCCTTCTGACCTCATGGTAATTAAGTTGGATCCTAGAGGATGATATTCTTTTTTCGCTTGTGAGCTCTATCTTGCATATAAAGGGATTTGGGGTTGTTTGTCAGTGATACGCTAATTTGTGCTTAGTAGAAACTCTTTAGTGAAATGTGGGTGTTTGTGATACAAATATACAATAAGAGTTCTGTTGAAACAGAAAATAGGCTTAGATCCAATCATTTTATATGGATGTGTACCATAACTTAAGTCTCATCTCCTGGTCATTTGTAATCTCTGTGCCAATGCTTTTGGTGACTTGGCAGATCAAGGAGGGCACCAAGAGACCGGTCTATTGCGCAGCCATCAAGTTGCTGCAGGATAGAGATCTTGCTGTCAGGGTATGTTACCCCTCTCTCATGATGTGTTAGATTCTCATCTCAGTCTCATATCAATCTTTTATGTACCTTTGATATCATCTCCTGCTTGTTTCATTATTGTATGCCTCATGGTTTCTTAGTGACAGCATTGCTGATGCTGTTTTGCTTTTGCTACTTTAGTTGGCATCATGTAGGACTCTGTGCTTGCTTATAGAAGACTCTAATTTCACTGAGAAAGACTTCCTCGATCTTCTTCCAGTATGTTGGGATTCATGCTTTAATTTGGTGGAGGAAGTTCAAGAGTTTGACTCTAAGGTGATTCTCTTATTTGAATTCTTATAATTTCATGCACATATGTATCTTTCAATCACAGTGATTTTTTGGCTGAGATTTAGGCTGAGTTGTTGTTGTTGTTGTTGTTGTTGTTGTTGTTGTTGTTGTTGTTAGCGCTTGCCATCACACTGATTTTTAGTGCTTGAAGCTAGCATTTGGTGAAATGAATGGACAACAGATGGCCTTTTTTCTTTTATTAGAACTCCAGTGTGTAGAAACACATATATCATGATCAGGAAAAGAAAAAGTAGCAGGGATTATCTGTCATTCAATTTACTGCCTTTCCGAACTAATGAAGAATTTTAGAGTATTTACATCCACTTTCACAGATACAAATGTCTGAGTTGATTATATTAGCTTCTCTGGGAATGTTTAGACTGCACATCCTATAGATTATATTCTCTGGCCGCTCAAAGGGATGGTGGCTTTAGAGCTCCAAACAAGGTTTTTACATATTTTTTTTCTGATTTAGTTTTTCATGATTGTTGGCGCTTTTTCTAAATGGTGGGGCTGTTGTCTTCAAATAAGATATTGATAAGCTTGCAATGTTGACAGATGCAGTGTACAATATGTGGATGCTGGTCAAAATCTTTACACAAAAATTGGGTGAACCCGTTTCATACATGAGACTGGATTTTAATGAACCCCACGACTACTACATAATGAACCCTCGACTACTATATAATGAACCCTATTATCCAGTCTCATCTATGAAACGGGTTCACACAAATTTTTCTAAAATCTTTATTGTTGTTTTCTTTTTTATCTTGGTGAATCAGACAGTTCCACTAGTGCTGACTTTATCATGGAAATGGACTTGAACAATAATCATTTTCTTCGTTTACCGTATGCAATCTAAATTTTGAGTTGTCAACCAGCAAATTCAGAGAATAAATGAGTTTTCTCTTCAATCATGTATCTCCTTTTGTCTTCCATCAGGGTTGTGTGCATCTAGTAGAGAAATTATTTCCCAATCTTGTATTGAGTATCACTTGCACCTCTCTTCCCTCCCCCCTCTCTGTGGTATGTTGTGTGGATATGTTCATGTGTCGGGATTCCTCTCAGGTTGCTTCTTTTGTTGAGTTTCCAAACCAATTCTTCCTTTCTCATCGATCTAGTTAGAAGTCATTTCGTTTTGCAACTTGTTCTTACTTGCTGCTTCTTTTGTTGATTTGTATCAGGTGCAAGTGTTAAATCTGATTTCTGTCCTTCTTGGGCACATTGGTCAAGTATTTCCATATGCAGACAAGTTGGTGCATTTTTTCCAGAAGGTGCAGTTCAAATCTTTTTGTTGTCTTCATGGTTCACTTAGTCATTAAACAAAGAGAAGGTCATGACTGTGAACTTCAACAAGCTAAGCAATAGAAAAATTAATAAGGTTCCTATTACTGATTTTTTCAACATCTTAGATATCCAATGGAAATATCACTCTACGGGAAGATGCTATTGTATAACTACGGTGAAATATAACATTGGATGTCAGCTTAAAAGAAACTTTTTCTAGTGCATAAATGCAATGTGAGGGGGGGAGGGAGGGAGGGAGGGAGGGAGGGAGGGAGAGTGCCTAATATGCGATGTGT
>ONZK01001724.1:18126-28247 GCA_900322385.1 Pharnaceum exiguum | reverse complement strand
GCCGGTTTGTTTTGTAGCTGTATGATTCCTCTTCTTCTTTTTTAGAGCATTGAAACTTCATTAATTTTGGGTGAACACTTTAAATATCATGGTAAATGAGTTTGGTGTTGGTTGCAACACTTGTACAAAGATGATGGGATTCCGTAGTTAACTAGTTATCTAGTAATAGGTATTTCTTGTTGACTTATGTGAGAAACATGGACTTTGCAAGTACTGAATTAGCTATGCTCCTGAGTACATTTAGTAAATGTGGGCACAACTAATGTTGTGAACAAATGATGAGCCTTTGTCATATGGAAACGCTCTTGTCCTATCTTGAGTTTTCAGTCTTCTCGGTTCTTACTGCTCTCCCTGCTGATTTTTTTGGTTTTAACACTGTCTGTTTCTTGCAACTCTGCTGCTTTATTTAATTGTTTGTTTGCTTTTGTCTTCGTATATTCACTTTCATGATGCCTTTTTGCAGGTTCTTCCAAAACCATGACAGAGAGTTCCATGTTGCATCACTTCCTTACAAGCCTGATTTCAGAGTCATGCCTGAAGGTTGGGATGGCACTACTAGAGACCCAGATGAAGTTCATTATGAGATATCCAAGAAGGAGGATGATCAGTTGTACGAAGAGTTCCTGCAAAGGTTCAACTTCAACAAAATGAAAGTGAGTTTGGACTTCATCTGCCTTCGTTTTTCTATTATTTTTTTATTTTTGTTTGTTAGACTGCATTGAGGTGGTCCAGTGGCCAGCCATGTGCTTGGGTTTCTTGTTCACACCTGCCTGAGTGGCTCAAGTATCCTTTCTCTTTTATTGATTCCCTGTGGAGGCTGTCAATAGAAGAAGAATAGTCTAGGAACCCGAAGCAGAATTGTCAGAAATATTCTGCAGTAGCATTTCCTTCTGATTCTTGACTGTGAAACCCATCTCTTGAAAAAGACATTGGACGAGTGTAAACTTATTATTCATTTTTAAGCATCATTGAACTTTATTAGAAGCAAAGGTGAATGGCTTTCCCATTTGTTCCAAAATTGAAGTTCTATTGCTTTCTTGGTACAAGGCTGGTGGTACAGTTGGGCTGGTTATGCTTATACGTCTTCATTAGTATCAATTGGTGTGTTTCTAACCTATTATGACTACTGTCTTTGAAGTGTATATAACTTGTTTCTTTAATCAACAGTTCAAGGGAGAAGTTAAGGTTCACAAGTACAGCCGTAGGCGGCCCTCTGATGGCTGGAACTTCACTGTTGAGAAACTGGGTGCACGAGGCAAGAGAGGTGGTGGCGGTGGATGGAAATTTGTGAGCCAGCCCGACGGATCTACCAGACCACTCAATGAAACGGAGAAGCTGTATGTGAAGAGAGAGGCTCCACGACGCCGGAGGAAAATACTTCCTTGAGGAGCATTCTTTAGGGAATAAGGGCTTTATGGTTCTTTTATTTTTAAGTAGAGCTCGATCTTGCTGCGAAATTTTGTATGGGCAGATAGGTTTGTATTCCAACTGGGAAGTTCCTCTGTACAAACAGCCATACCAAGATGCGGCTAGCTGCTGGACAATTCCTATGGCTTTCAAACAGTACAGCAGGCCCCTTTGTCTCTGGTTCACCCTTGCTCAATGTATGATATTCTTTTGCATAATCAGCTGCATTTTTTGGTTAAAAAACAGCCCTCACTTCATCGTAGAATTTCCCGTCCAACTTGAAATAGAGGGAAGATTCGATGTTGCTTTTGTATGTGAAAGGTGTTCCTTGAAAGAAAAGAAGGGAAACATATTCGTCCTTGCTTCTTCACAGTTGATTGAATTCGTTCAGTTTCAGTGCCACTGATGCAGCTAGTTTGCTATGTTATTGGAAGATTACCACCGAGGATCAAAACTCGTAGCACTCGGTGCTTGCGCGCTTACAAAGTCACAGCCAATCTGGTTAGTGTACATTTTTTTGCTTACAAGTCAAATGAAAGAGCAGCACAAGCTTTCAGGAGAAAAAACTTTATGTATAAGCTGCAAATTTACAACCAAACTTTTTCTGATTTTCATCTAACAGCAGATTAGCAGATTAGCAGCCCCTCACAAAATCTACCTTCCCCTTTGCACTAAGGGTCCAAATTATTCAGTTACAACAACATTACCAGCACAAGCTAATCACTTCACATGTAATTCCGGCTTAGACTCAGCTTCAGAAGCTGTTACTTTCTCCAGAAACCCAGCAGCAACATTTGTGTCCTCATTCTCTTCTTTCTTGCTCTGTGTTTCACTCACATCTTCAAACTTTCCGATGAAGGCTTCCCAATCTACGATTCCAACAGAATCATACGTTATTAACAAATTACAGACTTAAAGATGGTATCTATTTCACATCAATGGCTAAAATCGTTGGAAACGAAAAATCAGTTAGGGAGAGGACTGACCCTCATCAGAAGTGAATTCCATGCGGAAGCGGTGCTCCTTCAATTCTCCATCTTCATAAGCATTGGCACGCCACATACATGAGTATTCTTCCCCAGCATATTCTTCCAGGTCCATTTTAGGAGTTACTGCAACCGATAATTTTAAAGCATTCAGCTAAATCAAACTGAAACCTTAATTAACTGCAACCATGTCCCTGATATCACAACGATACTGTAATGCTCCGGATCACCAAAAGAAGTCCCCAAGTGATGGATTTCAAGGTTCCTGTATTACATGCTTGTTTGCAATCCATACATACGTGACTAATTTGTCCATAAAGCAAAGCATCTTTAACAAATTGAACAAAGCTACTTTCATTCACTCAATTCTTGGGTGGTGTAAGCAAACAACATACTTATCCCAACAGTTACATGATTGAGAGAAGCCTCGACAATCAGTTGAACAAAGTTCTGGTGCGATGTAGCCTATGTTATAATCTTCAAATAATAGGTTCATCCAAGAATATTTATTTGCACATACTAAAGATAAAGGGAGACGAAGTAGTTTTACTTGAGTGATTCAAAATGATATGATCAGATTCAGAAACACGCATGAGGAGCCTGACTCTGCCAGACTCTTTGTGCTTCAGGAACTTCACTAAACCAGCCCCTTTTTCCTTCCATTGTTTCTCGTCACTATCATATATGTACAGCTTAGCTTTCCTGCATAATCACCACTAGCTATCTTACTAACAGTTGCCCAAGAAAATAAAAAACAGAAGCACTAGATGAGAAGAACACAAATGGGTGTACATATGAAGGATGTCGTCTTCGCTCTCGTCTTCTTGGAAGGCAGATTTGTCTTCAAGAACTGCAGGTGACTGATCATCATTAAGCGCTTTTGATTCAGTGACACTGCTAGACATCTCTTCCTGCATTTGCATTATCAGCAGTTCTGTGGATTTATATTTTTCTTTTCCTCCCTAGAATGTATCAGTTCTATGTTAATCCTCTAGCCTTTGCACACACTGAGAGGATATAGAAGAGAGGAAGGGGTCTTGTGACCATGTCGGTTTAGTATATCCAGATGTCCACAGCATACAAGGTTTCAGAAGTTATTAAAATCGACATCACCAACTCATCCAATCCTCCTAGGTTTACTCACACGCAGTTATGTACTTATGTACGTATCAACGTGTGTAACGTATCTATATATCTTTCGTTCTGTTATCTTCTTCTTTTTTTGACAATGGACTTTCGTTCTGTTATCACTAGACAGAAAGAATCACTTTTTTTGATTGTCACTACCAGTCTCTTATATTCTGCTAACAGTGACAAATTAAAGAAAGAAAGAATGATTAGATTAGCTGATTAGCATCAAATTATTAGTGATGAAATACAAGTAACCAAGAAAAGTAAACCCAACACAATAATGAGTCAATGACCCCATCAGCTGTCAAAACTCAAAAGAAGAAACTTAGATCCCAAAATTGCATCTTATGCACGAGATGGGAGCCTATGCCACCAAATCAAATCTCAAACTATACATTTAATATTCACCCAATTTGCTCTATTTTATTTGTCCAACTTCCTCATCAGGCCATCATCTATTATTATTAGGCTCTTTCCCACCCCTTACCAAAAGTAGAGATTCAGACATTATTTGCAAAGTGGTTTTGGTGTCCAAACGGCGTACTAATTCATGTATCACTTCAATCTTACCCTTTCGTGATTAATAAATCACGAACCATGCAAATTGAAATGGTATACAAATTGGCTCACCATGGTGGGACACCAAAGCCGAGCTGCATTGTCCGTGGTCAATACTCGAAAAAAAAAGATTATAAAAGAAAAATATGCTATTCCTCCTAGTCTCCTACCTTGCTCTCACGTCATCTCTCTAAACAAACATATAAACCAAAAGCAAAAAGAAAAGAAAGTTGTAAACAGAACAAACACTTGCATTAACATAACCACAAAAATCACACCTTTAGGATGTTTTCCTACCCATGTAACGCCAAACCAAATAATACGTCACATAAAATAAAACCAAGCTTTCGTTTATTATTCTCTTTTCAGTTTGATCTCTAGGGAGCATTATTCTTTTCAGTTTTTCCACAAAGCCTCCTTATCATCATCATAATCAAAGGTTTTACTCTCTCTTTCTTCTTCCCTTAAATCATCTGTACGTATTATTATATTATCAGCTGCTGGGTATTTGACGTTTCTCTTGCTTGATCAGTTGTTGGAAAATTTTGTTTGACCTTTTCTTTTGATACTTTATCTTTCTTTGCTTATGGCTTCATGGGTATAGCTGCTATAGTATAGTTTGTTGATTTTAAGGACACCCTTTTGTTATTGGCCTTTTGGGTGCAAAATTTTTCTGGGTATAGATAATTTTTCCTGTATAAGAGATGGTGGGCTTATGTTATGTAGCTTAGTTTTTGACTTATTCGTAAAATACATGCTTTGCTCACTGCTGTGGGCTTGATCATTGGTCAGCACAGTTGTCAGGTTAAAGGGTATTATAATTTGGTGAAGGGTTTGAAGTTGGTGGCTTTCAATTTGGTTTGGTGTTGCGGTTCAGTTTTTTCCAGCTCAAGTCAGTACGTCTCAGATTTCTTACAGACGAACAAAACACATCGTTATTCAGAAAACAAGAGATGGGTTCTGCAGGGTTTACTGTAATATGTCTCCTACACTCAGCAATTGCGCTTATTTGTGGAACTTTGATGATGTTTTATACAAAAGAGATCTCGGTGTTTGGTCATGGGATAGAAACAGCCATCAAGCTACAAGGATCGACAGCGCACGATGAGCTGTTGATCAGAACATCAGATTCGTTCTCTGGGTTGCTATTGTTTGTGATTGGCTTTCTGCTGTTTATGGTAGCATTCATCAAGGACAGCAAGTTTCAGAGCTTTTTCGCGAAAGGTTGTGTGCTTCTTCATCTGTCTATGGCTGTTTGGAGGGTTTACTTTGAGAGGAAACTTGAAGATCTTGCATATGATTTGCCTAGGCTCGTTGCTGGAGATGTTGTGTTAGCTCTTTCCTGGGTTTTCTTTCTTGTCTATTCATGGAGAGAAAAGTATGATTGAGCAGATATTGTTGACACTCCCTTGCAAATAGTGTGCTTTCAGTGAATAGAATAGATGTTGAATGTTACATTGACTATCTGTCTTCCGTTCTTCACAAGAATATGATGTGGTGCAATACATTTTGGTTTTGTGACGAACGTGAACAGTCGAAGCATTTTTACACAACAGCTTTACATATACGGAGAATGTGATGTGCAGTTCAACTGAGAATTTAGTGGAGATGCTGCTCTGAAAGAAGATTGAACGAAGAGAGAACCCTGGAAGAAAATATTCAGACCATACTGTGTAGGCCTGTTACAAAGTTTCCTGCATACAAATTGTATTGATGAACAAACGAGCAAATAGAAACTGATTGACGTTTTGTGTTCAGATAAGTTTTTAGGCGTGGCATCACTAAACGTCTAGGATACATGAGCTTCAGTTACAACAATGTTTGGGACCTATACGTGTGACATATGGATGATTAATGCAAATCATGGCTCTTTTATTTACTGGTACGTTAGCAGTTACCACAATGCACTGCGTACTTCATGTAGAAGAGACTTTATTTCTATGACCATGAAAACAGTACATTGTAGAACCATACACGTTAAGAGTGCAACTGTCTAAAAAAAGTAAGCTGCAATAGTGTTTTAACACGATTCATTGCAAGGGACCATCTCATCTTTACACAAGTAGGGGCAAGATAATTAGCAAAACATGATCATTATCTAACATAATTCAATTGCCACTGCAGCGATACAAAAAGATGTTTAACAGGTAACAAAATTTGAAGAGCCACATCATCAACTATCTTCTCAATTTTCAGCCGTAGCACCATTTGTCGTTTCATCCATCGGCTCTGCAGATTCTTCACCCTCAGGCTTATCACCACCCTTCTTGGCTGAAGAAGGAAAACAATTGCAGCTTTTAGAAAACAGCAGAACATTACAATACAGGGGAAAACAGAAAAACCAACGATTTTCTCCACATGAAAATACCAACTAGACAGGCCAGCATTTTACCTTTCTTCTTCTTGCCACCACCCTTCTTCTTTGTCTTTGTTCCCAAAGCCAACCATGCCTTGATTTCAGGATCATCAATTGTTTTAGTTGGCTGTAGTTCTTGCAAGGGATGGGATGTTACACGATCAGACCCATTTGGCATGAGGAGAACAGTAAATTTAATGTGGGCAACAAAGTCACCTGCATAATTAAAACCACAATGTCAGGAACATAAAGAAGCTAAAGGCTCAAGTCACAGGCAACTGAGAAAACTGAGGCAAAACAGATGATGGAAATCAACTAATGATCCATCAAGACATTGATAACTCCTCACCAGGCTTTTCATGCATAACAGGGTAAGGCTGCAGAAGCTCATGATTCACACACTCCACAAGTCCAAGGCGAGCTCTCTTCTCTTCCAAAGCCCTACATAAGCAAAAACCAAACACATTACATACAATCAAATGGAAGAAAATAGTTGACGTACAACGTAAGAGAACAGTACAAACCTTGCACTAAAAGGCATGATTGGAAATTTCTGATTGATCTCGCTGAAAATGAACCTTGAGGCCTTCATCTTCAAGTGATAATTCTTATCAACAGCCCTCTTATAAATGGTGGTTTGTTTCTCATCCAACATCCTAGGCTGCAACAAATAGCAATGCATATGATTAGAGACGCCTAAAAACAAGACAGGCCTACACAATCTGAAAAGAAATTATGCTCAAAAGATTTAGCAATTACCTTTCCCTCACCAGTGCTTGTGACAATATCCACTCCATAGACCTCATTCTCCTCAAACTCAGCATCATCAACTCTCGTCTCTGGATTTGATACGCTCAACACTACCTTATTTCCATCAATCACAAATTGCTTAAGCTGGTGGCTGAGGACACCTTCAACAATTTTGCAGTCATATGCCGCAGCAACTTTCTGAATAGCTTCTGTAACATCTCTGTTCTGTGAAAACAAGGAAGAAGCTATTAGTTGCAGTAGTACTGTAAGAAAAAATAACAGATACAACCGCAAAATCAGGAGAACATTTGCATCACAAACATGGCAAACACAGAAACGAAAATAATAGGTTAACCGCCAACCCAACATGTCAATCAATACACCTCGTCTATCAGATGAACATCAACATCAATGTTAGCAATTTAAGATAATCAGTTTCCAACAAATTCTGATTGTGGAGAGATAACAAAGAAACATATCTGGTTCACTAAGTTGTCTCACAAAATACATTGATCAACTGATAAAAACATATAATGCAAGTATCGCTGTCTCTTGCATCACCAATTCACCATCAATGAAACAATGAAACTCAAATACATGATGAATTGATATTGACGACATATATTAATATTGAAAGAGTTGCTCTATCAGTGTAACTATGACATTCAAGCTTCATAGGATGTTAATCCATATAGCAACCAGTGTCTTCTTCATATAGAGCAAACATGTTAGACATGCACTATCCAGGAGAAAACTATACAACAAAACAGCAGCCAAAAAGAAGAAAACAAGACATAAAAAGGTTGCTGCAATGTGTAACTATGAAGATAAGAAAATTTGCAAATAACAGAATGATGTTCCATCAGTGTAACTATGACAAATAAAGCTTCATTGGACAAAGATCCAAATAGCAAAAATGTTTATCATCATGCGGAGCATCCATAAGGGAAACAAAGAAAAACAGGCCAGGCAGTTTGTAAGAGTTCAAATTGGCTTAAATTACAAACTAACCCACTTGAAACTTTGAAAAATAAGTTCATACGTAACTGACATCATGAAGAAAAAAAAATCATTTTAAAAAAATTGAGGTTTAGTTACTAGAATTCAACATGAATCTAGGCGCAGCAAGGCACTAGGATCAAACATTTCAACCCAGGAAGCCTTGCTAGGCCACCAAATATAGGCAACAGGTAAGGGGGTAATCAGCGTGGAACTTGATCACCCCGGCAAAGTTGCCTGGCACAAATTAAGCCTAATCTACTACCAGAAGCCATCCCAGCCGAGAATCCTTCATGCACTGAGCAAAAAGGGATCCAGCAAGAATCACCAACAGCCACAAAAATCACTTTAGAATTGAGGATTCAGGGTCACAGTAATCCTGTCAGTGTAACTATGACAAAAAGATAAGCCTCATTTGGACCTTAGCCCATAGCATCTTATGAAGATTCATCATCCAGGACTACTGAAACCATTATGAAGTCAACAAATTCATGATTATGTATGACAATAAACCACACATCCAAGGGTACTCAAAAAACTAATTAATCTAACAAGAACATCCCCCACCAAGGAAAATAAAACACAACTAAGGTTCGCTCACAATAGCTGCCAATTGATACCAAGTAACGAGATATAACATCAGCCAGAAAAGCCAACACAATCATGAATGAACAATAGACTGAAATAAATGTATTTACCTTCTTTCCAGGCCTGATGAGCCTCAACGCAACCTCAGCAGCAGTGTTAGCCGCAGCAAGTACATCAGCCTTCTTCCCTGTGATTGGACCGTCTTGAACAACATGAGTATGTGCAACAACCGCGATAAACCCATCAATATGGCATCCCAAATCACTGCATTCAACAACAACCACTTAAACATATCACTAACACATCATCAAAACAAAACAAACATTGCACAATCGAGCACAATGCCAATAATAATCTTACATTTTGACGACATCGCCTTCCTCGATCACAGACTCATCACTAGCAAGAGGTGAGAAATGGCCAACAACATTGTTGACAGATACACATGTGGGAAATGCAACACCTTTCTCTATCTTCTTCTTGGTGCTCTTGTACATGTTACCAACCTCACTGTAACAACCAACACAAATACATATATAAATATAAACAATATTAATCATAAACCATTTATCTATCTACAAACACAAAACTAATTAATACCCACAAACTTATTCATCATGTTTCACAAGCTAGCAGTTTTATTTCACATTTTTTTCAATAAAGTTTTAATCTTTATTATCAAACCTACCAAAATATAAATAAAAAGATACAAACCTTGGCAATAAAATAACATAAACAAAGTTAAATACACAATAAAATGAAAAAATGAAAAACACCCATTTCACCAAAACCACAAACACTCATTTATATTAAAAAAAACACTAACAAATTACAATAAATGGGTTAAAAAGAAAAGGGAAAAAAGGGGACATACGTAGTGATGAAATTATCACCGGCATCACAAAGGTCGACAATCTTAGCTTTTGGCTTACATTTTGAAACAACCAACTGCAAAGCCTCTGCAAATTAAAAATAAAAAACAAATGAGTAAAACAGAAGAAGAATAAAAATGAAAACTTTGGAATATTTCATAAAAATGAAAAAGAAAAGGAAGAAGGTTAGCGTACTGTTGACGATATCAGCGGCAGATTTGTACTTAGTGACAACCTCAGGTGAGGTAAGATCCAGCTCTTTCTCTTCTCTTTCGTCGTCCGACATTTCTCCTTTTTCCTTTTTAAATATTAATGATATTTATCTGCAGAGAGAAAAGGGAAGGGAAAAGAAAAGATTAATGTTAGTGGGGGAGGGGATTAGGGTTTAAGACAAGAAAGGGAGAGAGAGAGGGATGGACCTGAGTGAAGTGTGAAACGGTGGTTTGTGTTGTGTTGTGTTGTGTTGTGTTGTGT
>ONZK01001722.1:55805-71068 GCA_900322385.1 Pharnaceum exiguum | reverse complement strand
AAGAGGTATGTCCACGCTTCAGGCCCATAGTGGTCGGCCCAAAGTGGCCCTTTGCGTGAGGCGGGGTGTTGAGAGGACTTTGTCCCACATTGTTCAAATGACAAAGCCTTGAGTTGTACGTTTATAGCCTAGGGAGCCCCTCCACCTATCACCAATTGGTTTTAGATTGGAACCTCTCTATTGTTGTGGACATCTCTTGGCCCAATAAACACAAACATTAACAAAGCCGAGCACGATCTGAGCTCGACTCTCGTTTTCTAAATGAGCCTGAATTTGGCAGAGCATCATGGACACTCTACTCCTCTTTGCCAACTTTTGATAAGGGAGTGGCCTTCGTGATCGTGAATAAAGGAAATTCGCAAGTGATTTCTTATTTTCTTGACTAGCTGCGTTCGTGATCCTATAAATTCGCAAGTGATTTGTACAATATCTGCCTATCACACAGTGTGGACGGAAAAATAATGAACGTGTGGTTCATATGATCATCATGTATGGCCTGTTCGCCAGCAGTTAAGTGCGGAATGCTGAAAGTAATTGTATATCAATGAGCATTAAATATTCTGGGTATTGTGTTTTGTCCATCGGAATTTCTCCCTAACCTATGATTATGGGTGAGTTTGGGTTTGCTGTCAAGTGCTCTGTTGTAGCATACTGTAGCTGTGAGGTGCTGCAGCTGTGACTGAAAGTGCTTACAGCGGTAGAATAGGTGAGGTGAAAAAACAGCTTTCAAATCTTATATTTGGAAAATATTTTCACTTAGCTTACAACATTTTTGAAAAAACTACCAAACACCCCAAAAAAAAGTGCTGCCCAAATCACTTTGAATCACTTCAACCTCAAACCCAAACGCAACCTATATCAACTTTGTATAAATGTATCAAGATAAGAATTTAGAATACCCCATAAGAGGAGAATATCTAATTCCAAATTCCTTGCGGCCATATCCCTAGTGGTGGATCTATGTTCAAAGTAATAGGTACTACTGAACCCATTTAACTTATCACAAAATTTATGTGAACTCGTTTTATATATATAACTGAGTCGATAATGAGTGCAATGACCAACGGGGGTCATTAATTACCACGGAAGGGTCATTCATCAATATTTTCTGTCATTAAAGAACCTATCTCATAAAACGGGTTCACACAAGTTTTTGCGTTAAATAATAATAACTCTTAGTAGTTTACCCATTACAAAGGTAGTAAATATCACTAAATTTCCTTCTCCAATATCATTGAACCGGCTTAGAAAGACTTTACACGAGACAACCAAGAATTGAACCCACGCAACTCAAGTTTGGCTCCGCCCTTGTAGTCTTTCACTCTTTCACCCAAAAAACCATTCTTCGGCACAAAAGTATGTATTAGCATGTGTATATACTTAGCTTCTTTAACGTAATCAAAAAGATATAACAAAATTTCATCTGTCCAAAGTAATGCTATTAAACCCAAGTCTGAAAATGGTGAATTTGATTGTATTGACTCAATGGTGTAAGGCCTTATTGTTGGAACGGTCAAATTAGCAGGAGTTCAGGTTTTCAATTTACATTATGTGTAAAATTCCCTTAAGCCACTGGCAGCCATGCATGCACCAGACTAGAAGCGGGGATTGACCTTGTGGCCAATGGGTTTATGGAGCCTTGCACCATGCCACAAGCACGGATTGACCTTTAGGGGCAATAGGTTTATGGAAATCTCGTGGGAAACAAAAAAAAATTAGTGAAAAGTCATAATAATATAAGGCTGTGTTTTGGATTTTATATGTAAATTTAAGTTATTTTTATTTTATTTTATTTTATTTTTTTGTCTTGGATGAAGTGATGAGGAAATTAAATGATAATATACTAGACGGAATGATAAAGTATGTTATGAGTAATTTTGTGGCCTAAGATGGTTAACAGAAAAGTCATAATTAATAATTGATTAATTATTATGAAACTGGTAAGCATGTGAGACCATTTTTTTACCATAGTTATTTATTTAGTCTCATTAATAATCTCCTATACTGAGTGGACACATGTCATAATCTCGTACTTTAAGTATCCTCTTTTGTTGAGAAGCCACTTTTTTTTTTCAAAGGTAAGGAAAGAGTCCACCTATGGGGTACCCATCTCAGGCGAAACCGTGGATTAATAGGCCAGAGAAGTGCACTAACGCTCCTAGTGGGATTCGATTCATGGTCTCCGGTGGGGAAATCAGGGCCGAAACCACCATACCAAGTACTACTTGATTGTTGAGAAGCCACATGATGATGAATAGCTAAGTCAAATTTTGAGATTATTATAGATGTAATTAAAATATGTCGCCTAGAAAATAACACTAGACATATTCTTTTTGTTTCACAATCTTGTTACCATTTTGCACTATTTCCCAATATAATCTTATACGTTCCCATTTCTATTTTGGGCTTATTTTTGGGTCATTATGCCCATTTTCCTTACTTAAAAGGTTAACTTGATCACTTCATAACTTCCTTAAAAGTTAACAAGATTTTAAAAAGTATTAAAAAGTGGATACACAATTCCATGATCTAAGGTACTACTAGCACCAACCATAACATACGGTGCAACCACTAAGACATATTCTAGCTAATTCCAAGCAAAATTAACCAAGCTTAGAGCGCATATATTCAACAGTCCGGATGTAATACTCTAAAGAAGTACGTCACGCTGCAACTAGAAGTTCACATTAACATGAGCGTCTTTTTTTTAGAAGAGAGACTAATACACATGAGCTTTCTAGCACTAGATTTCACCTATATTAAAAACAAAATATATTTCGTAGTATAACGATTGCAGTACATGATGCATGATATACTTAAACTAGAGCTGAACCCTTGACATATTCGGTGATGGCCAAGGCAACAAGTCCCAGCATGGCAAGCCTGCCGTTCAACAGCTCAGCGTTAGCATTCATCAAACCTTGCGTCTTCGACTCCGTTCTCTCTCCTTTGAACAAAGGTACCACAGATGCTACAGAGAGAAGTATGGTGCTTCCTATGAACCATGGAGCTCCACCTTCTGATATCTGAGAAAACAGATCTGTGCCCTTCGATAGCTCTACTGCTAGTGCAGCTACGAACCCAATCATGGCCAAACGACCGTTGATTCTCTCTGGTGCTGGCCCGCTAAATGCGAACACATCTCCAAAGCTTGTGCTTGCCTATGTAAATTTAAGTAATGAGATTTGATTGTTAAAAAAGAGTACGTAATAGTATTTATACTAGCTAGTTATTAATTATTAACTAATAAATCACATGTGTCATATACATATACGTACTCGATCTATTCTTATATTACAGATGATTTCAAGTTTTGATACTCACTTCTCTCCCAAAATAAAAAATGATACTCACAATTAACAAATAACAATGATCATACTGTATACAAGACTACAAGTATAACATTTGGGGATTTAATTACCGTACCGTAATACAACGCTGCTGATTGGCAACATTATCATGATCTTAATTAGATATGATTGTGCGGTTCCTTATATATGAAGTTATGATCAATTCATGATAGCTTGCTCTTGTACGTACGTAGACCATTAGTAATTTTTGTATTAGTACAAAACCGTGCAATTATTTGTACTGATCTCTCATCGTAGTACTCGGTTTATGACTTATGAGCCCAATTTGACTAGCTAGTTCAAATTCAATTGAAGATAAAATTTTATTGAACCTATATATAAAGATCAAGAAACCGTGAACTTTCATAATGCTATTGTGCGATTTAGATCGATTCTCACCTTTGGCTCAGCCTTAGGAAATTCACCTTCCGACCTTTTGTTAGCATTGCACCTCACTTGCAAGCCAACCTGCTTCTGAAACCGAGCCATGACACCTGATGATGGTGCAACCATCCTGGTGATCCTCGAGCCATTTGCCACACCAAATGTCGGGCTTGCCAAGATAGATTGAGTTTGCATTGCCATTTCGTATAATTAGGTGTAGACGACTGTGGTGCTAAGCAAGGATAATTGTACAGATACTATTGTACAAAAGAATGCTCTGATTGACCTTGAAACTGATTATGAATTGATGCACTATGACGCGAGAAATTTATAGCACAAGGCTTCAGATAATTGACGGGATAATTAGGCTACACGTTGTTTGCTAGAATAATGTGTCACGTTGATTCATATTGGCACACACATTAATTGGATGTTGCATACTTGCATGATGTGGAGAAACTATTAACCGTGTAAGATCGAAGTTTGGTAGTAACGCTTTTTGATTTGGATGGTGACATGGGGAGTTCGCTATGGCCACAAAAATATCTTGGAGCGTCTGTTAGTGCACCTATTCTAGTTTTCTACGACATCATTCTGGTGATCTGGTCCTATCTCGTGATAATTCTTGGCAATAAAGTCCTATACTCGCATTAGGACAGACTCAAGATATCAAGTGGGTCAAAAAAATTGACTTTTAAGTTTGTTTTCGAAATTAAGGTTTTAACCTAGGATAATCGAAGCGAACCAGATTTAGGGGGTTGGCTATAAAGTATAAGGCCAGGCCCAACATGATGCTTGGATCAAATAGACGACCCAATGGCTCAAAGTTCTTCTCTCCGATAACCATAGGTCCTCCATAGGTTATGTTTGAACATGAGGGTCCGTTGCTACGTTGAAATAGCAAGTTAAGTTCCATATCTATTTGTCAATGACAGATTAGCTTATGAGCCTGAAAAATTGCTTCTACTCCTTACACAACAAGTTAGATGAAGGTCAGAAGCTCACAGTAAATAAGAACTTACTAAGCTTTCATAAGTAGTTATCCACTTATCTTATTCAATAAATAGTATATTTTAATTTATCTTTTAAATGGCAAAAAAGGCGGCTAGTATGGTATTCTATCTTGGATTTAAACATGGATTAATTAGCACGAGGAACTTGTTACATGTATTTCAGTTTTATTTAAATTTGTGAATTACGGACTAATACTTCAATGCAACATTGGGTTAATCTTGAAAACAACCGTTCTATTTTATTAAATATGGGTAAAGTTGCGTACATCCTAACCCGAAGAACTTATTAAATGAGGATTAAACTTGATTATTGTTTTATCTACTTCATCTCATTCGTAGAACATAATCAATTGAGACAGATCATGAGCAAAGTTGTGACCTGTGGTTTCAAAAAGGCGTGAACCGAACAAGCAAGAAGGCCTTGGCCCAATCAGAACAACAGAAGTGACCACTGGTGAAAATCCTTTCGGGAGAATAAAATTCACCACGCGTCATCCATTTTACTGATGCATCATTTACGTGGCAGTAAATCAGCAGACGACCCTTCCCTTGCTACCACGTCACTTGCTTATGTATCCTGTCTCCATGCCACTATAAATAGGATTCTTCACCTTCCTTAACAAGCATTGTGCATCTTAATCGTATCAACAAACTTTCTCAACATAGTAAGTGTATACTTCGAAAAACAAAAGATCATCAAGAAAGAACAGAATGGCTTCTGGACAGGAAAGCAGGCAAGAGATGGATGAGAGGGCAAGGCAGGGTGAGACTGTTGTCCCTGGTGGTACTGGTGGCAAGTCCCTTGAGGCTCAAGAGCACCTAGCTGAAGGTCTGTTTATTGTACTACGTAGTATCTTGCTTTGTGGTGTCACTATATATGAAATAATTATGTACATAAAATAATGTCTACATGAGGCATGAGCTAATTATACGTACGACTGGTATGATCCAAGTACTAAGAGATTATTATCGAACGTTGCAATTGAAACGCCCTCATGTACTTCATGAGCTACACATAAGCTAAGACATAACTGTGTGCGTAGCAAGGTGTATACATATTAGTCTATTCATGTGCATAATAAATTTACTTGGGTCTACTTATTGACATGATTGTTGTCATTTTTTTGGGTAATACAGGGAGGAGCAGGGGAGGGCAGACAAGGAGGGAGCAACTGGGGCACGAGGGGTACCAGGAGATGGGCAGCAAAGGCGGTCAGACCCGCAAGGACCAAATGGGAACTGAAGGCTATAGTGAAATGGGTCGCAAAGGTGGGCTGAGCACCATGGACAAGTCGGGCGAGGAGCGTGCCCAGGAGGAAGGGATCGACATCGACGAGTCCAAGTACAAGACCAAGGGTTAAATTGGGAGCTGGTTGCTTTCTCAAGCAGCTGGTTTCCAATGTTGTAGGATTTCCCCGCTTACTTATGCTTGTTGAACTTTTAGTTTTCCTTAGTACTCCGTATAGTGATAGCTAAGGTTGTGTAGTTGTACTTGTATGTTGTTGTTTTTCTTTTCCCCCAAGAATGTGTATGGGGTCTCGGTGTAGGTGTTTTAGAGCTTGTTGGCTGCAGTTTTTGCCGTTGTACTGGTTGTCAGTGTCAGCCACTTGAATAGCTCCTAGTGTACCACTTTTGATGTTTATATAAATGCAAGTTTGTTCCTTTTGCGGGGAAAAAAGTTGGTCTTATCTCTTTTCCTGTTGCTTGTTTGTACTCTATTGTCATGGTTTACAGTACAAAACAGCACATGCTTTGATGCATCCTTGGTAAAGGATCCCGTTTAACTCAAATACCAAGCAGTTAAAAACTGGCATTTAGACAGTTGGGTCTCGGGGAGATTCTTAATAGCCTCTCCTGCCTTGCCAGCAAACAGTGACGATCCGAACACTTTGACAATGCATTCACAAATAGGAACTGCGCAAGCAAACCAGGTTAATACTTAATATTATTTCGCAGTTCAGATGGTTAGAAGATTCATGCAGGAAGTCGGATGTTCTGAGAACTAATTGTTTTGCGTGCAAGTAAATGTGTACCAAAGGACAGTGAAGGCGCTAATATGGTTAAACTGTTAAAGTATGTTCGTCCAATACTAGTGCCGCTCCTCAATTCTGTGCATCTTCAGTTCGTTCAGTTTTCTAACTTTTTTCTTATCATCCAGTTCTGTTGAGTTTCTTTTGAGAGTAATTGAACTCTGTTGAAGATGATACAAACCAAGCCCGAAGGGTGGCTTCTAACTACTGGAGAGATGGCTCTGAACTATTAAAACGAAGCAAAGCAAGAACTCTAGCTGCACTACGATAAAAAGACTTGAAGCGTGTCTAGTCACAGTTGACAGATAATGATAATGTACACCTAATGTACACCTGAAACTCATCTACTATCAGAAAATAAACGTATAGCACGTACGTGGGTTGTTTGAGAGACATTAAGTACATACCAAATACAAATCTATGTATGCAAATGAGTTGTACATAAATTCAAGCTAGTTAGCTCTCTGAACTAGCGATGACCGAATGAGAATGTACATAACCTACAACAAAAACTGGGTATTCCCATTTTTGAGTCAATAGGTATAATTTGTCACTACAGTTGCATATACCCTATTGTTGATACAATCATTTGGCTTTACCCTATAACAAAAAAATAAATATACCCAGACAAGTTAGCGCACAACACAACCATTGTTTTGGACATACAGAATTCCGTTGACAGTACAAGAAATCAGAAGCGTGAAAGATTGGTACACGCAATAACACTGATGAAACACAACACAAGCATCCTTGAAACCTTGCCCTGCTTCGCCATCTCAAAATAATTTTAACTAATGTTTTCAGATCACTGTAGTTTATCCAATAATCACTTTGACGTGAGGGCTCTAAATGCCTATGTCTCTCCTTGTGACTGATGCTGCAGAAGAGGAAGACTAATGGCTGGTTGCCAGTGCAGTAACCAGAAGTCCGAGTATAAGAAACGGTTGTGCACTTGCCTGGAGGACGATAAACAGAAACAGGAGTTAACATTCCTTAGCCCGCAAAAGAATTAGCGGAAAAGCAGACAACAATTTGCCACAGATTTTGAATACCTGGTATTTCACATCATATTTGACTGGATCTTTGAGGATATATTGGACCTGTCAATAAGCAATAAATCAGAACAGATGGAGAGGCAACGCTAACGACAAAGCAAAGAAAGGGAAACGAGTATTTTTCCCAAGAATATAGTCTGCATCATTGCAAGTTACTGGATTCTTTTTTCTTTCCTGAGGACATCATTGACATATCGATACAATTATTGACCAGTTGAACTGCACTGGTCTAGAGAGGAAAATGATCTGAGCTCAAAAGAAACAGCATTCTTGCTGTTGCTGTTCTTTGTGGCAAGTCATGAGAGAGATGCAAAGAGAAAGCAAATGAAAGAGAGAGAGAGAGTTGACAAATCACAGACGAAAGTTTACATTCACCAGGTAAGTAATCAGCTCAAAAAAGAAGGAAGGCAGAATGACAAGATTGGTTTTTCTTACATCAAGTAGACGTGCATTACCTGGAAATAAACTTGTGGAAGTATGAGACCAAGCAGACCTAGGGCATAATAAGGCTTTCCAGCTCCCAGGAGATAACCTGAATGTATAATAGAATCCAATGAAATAGACAAACCAAGTAGTTTTTGTCTAATGCAATTTATTTGAACCTTCTTTCCATTGGCTTAGATGCAGAGACGAGCGTCCAACAATATACTATTGCTCTCTAATCAGAATGTGAACCATGTGATGCAATCTTTTAGCAAGAACGCAACTCAGAAGCTATGATAATGTTATACCCTTTCAGGAATTTCGAAATGCTTTTCGGGATAGCTAAATTAATGGTCCTTTTTTTATATAAAAGTAAATTAAATAAATGACAAAATCAGCTCATAAAGGATTGTGTTGAATGGGAAACCGTCTTTTAAGCACAACAACTATAGGAATGTAGAGCACATTCCAGCAAATATTTCTTAGTTAACAGGAATAACTGTGTGAGCAATTCTTGGTACTTTACCAATTAGTAATAACGTAAGCAGGAGGCATGCAAATGCATACTTTGATGATATGAATAACTATCCTACTGCTAATCAAGTTAACATTTTTGTAAAGTTCACAGGCCAAAGACATGTTATGTTCGAATGAGACTCGTAAGGATCTTTGTTATGTGCCCAACTACTAATATATACATACTACACGAATTCGCAAATACAACTGCTTTAACTTATAAGGTATTGGCTATAAAGAAGTTGAACTTCGTTACAAGGGACCACGAGATAAATTGATGAGACAGACCATACGAAAGCATAATTTAGGGTATTTGATAGTCTAGTAAAATTATTACCAGCAACAGACAGCTGAGTTATGTCAATGGCACCAACACAAATCCACTTGGCAGCCTCAGTACCAAAAGCCACAGGAATCGACTGCAGAAAAAATATAGATTGTTACAATTTAGGCAATGGAGGAGCCTTAGCAGTGATTCACATATCCTAAAACTTTTCAATACCAAGAAGGGACACATAACTTGGTATGCAGTTCAATTCATGATCAATGGAGCAGTAGAATATCCATATCATGTTGTAATACTATAGATAATTGAATCTCGCACTGCAAATAGAGTAGGGATTAAAATTGACACACCTGTAAACCCATAGCTCGATCACCTTCAACACTCTTGAAGTCGTTAACAATGGCAATACCAAGCTATGATGTGCAGGGGGAAAACACAAAGGTTGGAAAGCAGTGAGACAGTACCCAGCAGGAAATATGAAGGGAAGTAGCATACAGTCTTAACTTAACTCATAAAAAAATTGCTTTATGTTTATTTTCCCACATTTCAAGTTCCTAGAAGCTATAAAAGACTCCTATAATGGCCATAAGCAAAATTGTTCAAATGATACTTTTGCTTTGGATTTTTCTGAAGAGTAATTTGGGCTATTAACTACTCTAGTTTCAAGAAAGCTAAATTATTGGTGAAGATGGACGAGGAGGGAGAATGAAGAAAATCAAAAGCAAAAGCACCAAATTTTGAAAGCTTGGCCAAACATGCTACTCAGAACTCACCCCAGCTATACTGTAGAGGAGAGTAAGAACAACGACATCTGGAGTCAGAGTACCAAACAAAGCTTGACCAGCCCACCTAACAATAAAGAAACACAGGAATATTAAAGACGTCAACGAACCAAAAACCTTAACAATTCTTATTTTTCATATAAAAAGAGGAACTCTGTTGATTATCAAAGACAAAGAAATGCTTCTAGGATGATTTCTCTATAAAGCAGCAGCAACAACAAAAAAACCAGTGCAATCCCCATCCCTTGGTGGTGCTGGGATCAAAAAACATGCAACCTTTCCCCAATTAAGAAAAAACAGAGAGGCTGTTTCCGGAAGCAACCCTGGATGCATTGTTGCATTGAAGTATTGACTTCCCGCAACTACACTAAAAAATAGGAAGTACGGAAGGATTTCTCTATATAAAAGCAACTCAAGCAAGTCATATTTCTTAACAACATTTGCAACTTCTCCACAAGTCCCCATAATTATCAAGGTATGTTGGGCAAATACTGAAACTTCGAGTCAGCAAAGTTTAAGTTAGACGGTTGCAGTGGCCCAGCAGATTTATTCCCTCGATAAAGTCCTACAACAACAGGCTCAGCTACAAGCCTACAAACCATGCCTTATTATATCTAGTTTATGATTTTCTTTTTTGACCAAGGTCTAGTGGCTCCTAGATTTATTCCCTCGAAAAGTCAATGTATAATGTGCTAGTGTTATCACTGTTTCTGGGAGTGTGAACATATGAAAAGGAAGCGAGGAGCATAGGAGACAGAAGGATCTCACACCAGGGAAGACTGATGTAGCTTGACCCAAGAGCAAAATTCCCAATCCACCCATTCTGTTTAAGCTGCAGGAAATAGTACATTATATTAGAGAGCAGGTCCTGTCAGGATAAAACTAAACTATAGGCTGAAGAAAATCACCTTTAAAGGAGGAGCTGAGTATATATAAGAGACTAAAGCTCCACCTATTGCCAAGTAGAAGAGCACTGGAAAATCATGCCCTGCCTAATGAATATAGGGATTAGAAAATATAAAGCAGGAGAGTATAAGGGGCGAACTGTAACAACAAAGCTGGCATATAATGCAACCAGAGATAGGATAGCAGCATGCTTACCCACACATCCAACCCACCAGCTATACCCAGCCCGGCAAGCAACAAAACCCAGACTTGAGTAATTACCTTCATGTAATACAAAAAAAAATCAGTGAAACAAGTATTTCAGTTGACCAACAGTAAAACTTATCCTCGAATATTCAAATACCTCGTTCTCAGAGATTACTCCTGACGGAATAGGACGGTAAGGTTCATTGATCGCATCAATCTCCCTATCATACCAATCATTCATGGTCTACAAATGATGCAACCACATTAAGTCATGCAAGTATGAGTGGAACCCATAAGGGATGGCCCATAGATCTTAGGAGATCCAACCTGTGTGTAGCCTGTCAGACAAGGCCCTGACATAAGCATGCAGAGAATCGATTTAGCAACATCTTCTGGTGTCCAGTGAAAGTTTCCTGCACAGTTGTCAAGTCAAGGGGAAACAATCAACGTCCCACAGCAGCCCAACTAGTGCATCGTCTAAATAACGTGTTTACAAACTTGATGATAAAGAATAAAATAAACAAATGATCAGCATCTTTATTCTGCAAACATATTGTTGTAAGTTCAATTTTCAAACGGGCAAACCTACACACATGACGCAAGGACGATGTTGAGTGAAAACAAAATCAATGCCTATGAAGCTTCAAGAATGAAAAAAGCTTCAAATGTTAATCGAAGGCCAAATCAATAGCTGTATTCTCTAAACAATGCCTATGAAAAGCAGATGGTTCCACAATAGTTTGCAGGTAAGGTGAGTAGAGGGTACTATATAGGTTTTCAAATATTTAGGCAGACAAATTTACCTTTCATCCAAAGATGGAATGACTGGATAATATTACAAAAAAAAGAAAAAAAAGAATGCCAATATCCCAGTTTTAAAAAGCCTCACAGATATTACATAAATACACAACTTGAGAAGTACCTAAGAAGTGAGGTTTTCTGGGGAAATTTTCATATTTGTCTTTGCACACTCAAACCCATGCATAAAAATTAATTAGAACGTGCTCATTAGAAGCCAACTCACTAGTGACCAGACATAATCAAATGAACTAGATACCTGATGCAGCAGCACCACAAACTACTCCCCATATCAACGGCGGCCAAGTTACTGGTTTCGTAAGTTGAAGACGGATCTTCCATTTATTCTGCAATAATATCACTACACAACATTTAGCTCAGGCCTTTCATCCGTTCCGTTCAATGAATCAAACCTTCTAAGGAATTTCACGGTGATTTAGGCAATTTAAATATTGGCTGAAGTGCCAGACACAAAAAACATACCAGCATACAGTTATCTGCATACATTTGGAGATAATGATAGGTATGATTATTTACACTAAAAATAACCACATACTACATCTTCGGAGTTTGAGTTTGGCAGACTAAGGTCCTCTCTACCAAACTGCGTCTGATCATCATTGTTCTACCATATAAATACTCAATCTTGCACCTTATTCCTTGATGAAAAAACAGGCCTAATGATTATTCAAAAAACCCTATCGTTCAGGCGCTTACATAGTACCCAATCGATGATAGTAGCCACAAGTTTCTATCTTTTTCATGGTTATGAATTCTTTTAGGGGTATATGCTTCATGACCAAAGTAATTTCATCAATGCTAAGTTGCTAACATATGCATGGGTTAGTCCCTCAACTTAACAACAAAAAGGAAAAACACAAGACTCTACCTCCATTCCATTCCTTTCCCTTTCCATCTCATACTTTTGAAAAGAGACACAAAAGCCGATAAGAATTGAACTCTCAACTTGACTTTACAATCGTAGAATGATACTCCTATACTCCTAAAAATCTCTCGACTCATAGGGGCCTCGAACCTCAGCCCTAAACCAGGCTTTAGACTTGACCACTAGGATAACACCTCAGTAACCACTATCGCGCACATGGTTCAAATTAAACAATCAATGTGACAACTAATTCGAGATTGAGAAGCATAACAAGAATAACAATTAAAAAACAGTTAAAGAGAGAAAGAAACGCACTGTTTCTTGGGAAGCTCCTTTAATCCCAAGAAGCTGATTAAACCTAGAACCATCTTTTGTTGGTGCCTTGTCTGGTACTTGACCTTTCACTGCCACACATACATTGAAAAAAAACATATAAAATAACAGAAACATTTGTGGGAACCCGTTTTATATTTGAGACGGGTTCACTAATGATCGGGTCATTAATAACCCAGACTCATATATGAAACGGGTTTACACACTTTTTTATTTTTGATAAAGCAAACCTTTTTAGTTTTTACTCATCATTTCCTCAGTTCAAAAACAAAAAAAAAAAAGATCATAACTTTATCAGCAGCCACACACAACAAAACAAAAGTTACCCTTTTTTTTTACTCACCAAACATTTTACTACATTTCACATAACATAAAAGTTTAATAATTTATTGGAGAAAAAGGAAAAAAGATTATACCTTTATCAGTGTCAGTCTCAGCAGCTCTGACAGTGAACCTTCTTCCTGAGAAACAAAAAAAAATAATAAAAGTAAAACATTAGTATTGTCATTAGCAGAAAGGACGAATACCCAGATAAGTTTTGAGCTGAAAGTGTGAAGAAGAAGCTTACTGGTGAAAGAAATGGAGGGATTAGAGAGGAAGGGAGGGCGAGCTTTGAAGTGGGTTTTTGTAGAGGAAGAAGCTGTTGAGAGCTTGAGGGCTGACACTGTGTTGATAATAGCCGTCATTTTAAGAGAGAGAGAGTGGAGTGAGTGAGTGAGTGTTTTGAAGTTTAAGGTTGAGCAGTTGAGGTGATGATATCTTCAATGGTAGAGAGTTGAGAGTTGAGAGTTGACAAAGCTAAAAAAGGTGAAGTGATGTCAAGAGAAAACAGCTTTTCTTTACTTTGTTTTTTTTTTTATTATTATTACTGAAGTGGAAGCCAGAGGCTTACTTTTTTTTCTTTTAGGCGTAAAGGGAGGCACTGAGGCCGGTAAGAATCGAGCTCCCAACCTTAATGGTTGAAGGTGTGCTCCCTATCACTTGAGCAACTCTCTTCTTAAGCCAGAGGCTTACTTTAGCTAATGGAGCCATGGAGGTTTTGGATGAATTAGGGCGTGTTTAGTGGTGGAAATATATTGTTTGGTGAGATGCCATCTTGGTTAGTAACGTGAACTAAAATGCTACAATAGTCACTAAAATTGATAAAAATAGTAAATAGAGGATCTAATAGCATATTGATATGAGACAGAAAATGATAAGTAATACTAAAACAGGCTATGCAAAAGAGAGTATATTCCACTTTTTATGGGTTAGTAGCAGATTAGCTTGAAGTTGAAGGGGTAATCTTTTTTGTTAGAAGCGCTAAACAAGTTTATGAGAGCATGTGCAATGGACTGCTCTTGGTGGAGCTACTTGCTATTGCCACATAAGCCCAAACTAGTTTTGTATGTTGTCTACAATTGGTGAAGTTCCTTGCCATGTCCCAAACTAATTTTGTATGTTGTGTACAATGGAGAGCATCTTCTTAACAATAAAAGGTTGATTTGAAAACAATAAAAATTAAATTCACAAAAGAATAAAAGTAAAATTAATACTGTTTTTCATTAGATTTTTGCAAGTGGTCTGTGTTAAACAAACTGCTTGGGAAGGCAGTCTGCTTAGGCTAACTTTACTGTTGGGTAAGAATTATTTACCAGTGCAATGGAAAGAGATTACTAAAGTAGTAACTTTAGAGTAACCATTATACATGCTCTTACAACCTCATGGAAGATGTTATCGGATGAGCTCATCTTGTAACTTACAGGGTTTTTGGAAAAGAAGAAGCGAATGTAAGAGTTTTTAATATCGATAGTTCTTTGTGATTATTGGTATATTATTATTAGTATATTATTATCAATACCTCATTTGAGATGGGATCATATTGGAATTGTTGTTGTTGTTGTATTTTTTTTTTTTTTTAGAACGTTGTTGTATATTAATATAAAGGCTCGTCCATGTAGCTTTATAAGAATCTAATGTTGATAGAATGTTTGATAAGTGATTAAATGTCAAAATAATCAAACAAATTAATCAGCCCAACACAGATCAATTTAGTACAATCTAGATCAATTTACCTTAGTTTAGTCAAGAAAGTTGAAACGAAAAAAAGAAAGAAAACAAGAATGTCCACCAATTTTGGCACGTGTTTTTATTATTCTAAGCATAGTAAAGATAGTAAAACAAATAAAGATAGGTCACTTCAACCCTTGATTGTTTATGAACGCATAAAAGGAATATCAAAAACTATACCATTCAAACAAAGAAATTGACAATAGTTAAGTAATTAACTCCGCGTTTCTTTTTAAAAAGAAGAACTCACTAGTATGACTTTTGAG
>ONZK01001722.1:44197-55432 GCA_900322385.1 Pharnaceum exiguum | reverse complement strand
GATAAATGTGGTGAATTTGGAACCATTGTGAAGTAAGCAGGAGTCTTTTGGCATCGTCTATTAGTGTAGTGATACTCCAAGGGGTCTTGTAAGCGTTGTGAAAACTATTAATGACAACTTTATTATCGCCTTCAATGATAAGTTTGGTGAAACCCATAGACATCGCTTCCTGTATTCCATCTCGTAATGCTGTTGCTTCTGCTACCAAAATCGATGTTTTGCCAAGATTCTGAGCTTTTGCTGAAAGAAGGTTTCCTCGTGAATCCCGAATGCTAAAACCTGCACTAGAAGAAGAATTGTGAGAATAGAAAGAACCATCAAAATTGATCTTAACATATGTATCCGGAGGTGGAGTCCATCCAAATTGCTTAGTTTTGGAATTAGATTGACGAGTAGTATCTGTAGCTGAGGGGAAAAAATCATTGCGGTTGCGGAATTGTCATTGCATAAAGGTAGATCTGGCTCTATGTATTATTCTATTAATATTAACTGGTTGGTCTAAAGAATAGGCACAGAGTTTTCAAATGAATTTTATGTTTATTGGATTATAATAATTTTATTTCGGACCTATCTCAATTATTTCATTAACTTCATTTTATTTTAGTCTAACTTTAGTACTTACAATAATTGGCTGAAAAAGAAAAAAGATGACAAGGGTGATAAAAAGCATTATCCCACCAAGTAGAAATATACCCTTCACAAACAAACAAAAGTACCAAACAAAACACTCACACTAATCACTTATGTCCCCTTCCTCTATATATATATATGTCCCTCACTCCACTCTCTCTCCCCACTTTCATTTCTCACCCCTCTCAGTAGGGTTTAACTGCTTCTTATATAACCAAACCCAAAAACCAAACCAAACAAAACCCAAAAAAGAAAAAAAAAAAAGAAAAGGAGAAAAATGGATAAAAACAGTTACTCCCTCCACCTAGCAATGGCGGCTTTAGTGGGGGCATCAATGGTGGCAGTATCAGCATACTACATGCACAGGAAAACCCTAACGCAACTACTAGAGTTTGCCAAGGCTTTGGAGAGAGAACGGAGTAGTAGTGGCGATGACAATCAGAAAGAGACACGTCGGCGACGGAAGAGGAGTGTTGGGGCTTATCGCAGTAACCCGTCGTCGGTTGGTGATGGAGATGGTAGTGATGAGAAGCGAAACGGGGTTGTTGGGGTTGTTCCCGTTGATGGTATTCCTGCTGGCTTGCCTAGGTTGAGGACTTTCTCCGAAGGTTTGTATTTGGATGAAGATGAATTTGGAAATGTTGTTTTTTTTATGTTTTGTTTTTGTTTGGTGTGTTTTTGTTGTTGGGGGTGTTTTGGTAATTTGATTGGGTGGGAAAAGATGGGTGCTTTGGGGATAGGAAGGTGGAAGATAATTGCGGAACATACCCGAAAAGGAAAGGTGGTGGAATATAATTGTGATAGTATGTTGAGTGAAGTTGTTGTAGGCTTTGATAAGTTTGGTTAGTTTAAACTTTAGGAGTGAGAATGGAATGAAAGGAATGAGATTGTTAGTGAAATGAGAAAATTTTGTGTGACCCCGTTTTATATATGAGACTGGGTGAGAGGGGTCATTATAGTGTTGCCGAGGGGTCATTATTGTGTAGTCGATAGGTCATTAATACCCATTCCCATATGTGGAACGGGTTTACACAATTTTTTTCCTGTGAAAATGGAAGTGGGTGGAATGGAAGATTATTATTGTGGAAGGGACTGAAATGGAAAGGTGGAAGATTATTGCGGAACGGAGGAATTAATAGGTTTTTATTTTGGAATGTGGGTTGTTGTTATCATCTTGTTTGAGGATCATATTGGTGTAAAGGTGAGGAAGTAACTAAAGTATATAAAGAAAGATGACATGGAAATTGAGACATAGGGGAGGGGAGGGGAGGGGAGGGGAGGGGAGTTAGCCAATGGGCACAATCTATATCGAATTATGGATGATGATGATTGGAAATAGTAGTGTGTCAGTTTGGTCATGGCTATGAGTCGAGAATGTAAAATGTTGGAGGGTTTGGGAGGGTTTAGAGTTTAGATGGAAGTTGTGATTATGGGATGGTGCAATGATTATTGCCAATGAAGAAAGTGTGAACCTTTACTATCTGGCTTAATAAATTTGATGAAGTTGAAGAAGATAGGAGAAAGGTAGCGGGGTGGAGGCTGAGTATATATGAATGATTATGAGTTTTAGTGATGTATTGATTGCCACAAGTTGGAACTGTTATGGATTTTTGTGGAGGGTGTTGATGAAAGCTGAGATTATGGATGGTGGAATGTCAATTTTTGGAGAAGTTAGAAAGGCTGTTTGAGTGGAGTTACTGGATGAAGTCCAGATTTTGAGAGCTTTTCTAGTGGACCAGAAAGGAATTATTGAAAGAGTGTAGTTTTTTGTATATTGTATCACAATGTGGCGGTGGTTTTTATGTGGAAGTGTTGGGTAGTGGAGTGTTAGAAATGAGACTAACATTTAGACTTATCAGTCTCAGGTTTTTATCTTGAAGTACTGAGTTTGTTTGGTATTGCTATTACGAAAGTAGTTGTCATGTCACTAACATTAACTGAGCTATTGATGTGGCAATCTATTTGGGACTGAGGTAGCATTTTATGACATCCCTCTGTAGACCGTGTTCTTACAATATCTGGACATTCAGTACAGCCTGTAGCGTCAATAGTGGTTGGAAATTTCACTGGAACTTACTTTTGCAGTAGTACATTCCCTTTTCTGTAAGTTTTCTATGGACCTATAACCGACATGTGAGAGTACATTTCAACCACACGTTGTCATTGTCTTGACCTCCGTGTCAAAAGAAAATATCCTAGATATATTGGAGCGGAGGAAGTACATTTAAGATTCTGTTTGCCGGCTGAGAATCATGATTTCCTTTTTTTTTCCCCTTAATTGAGCTCTCTTTTATATTCAATTTTATTGATGCTGAATTATTTCACTGAGGATGGAGGTTCCACTTATCTATATTCTTACTTCTATTGTAGGAAAATCTTCAGGTCTTGCAAGTTCAGCCAGTCGATCCACCCACCTGATTAGACCTACTTCTCCAAAATCCCCGAGTGCTAGTGCCTTCGAAAGTTTAGAAGGATCTGATGAAGAGGATAACTTGACAGAGATTTCTAAGTTGGACCCTACGTACATGCATTCTAATGGAACTGTTGTAAGTTATCTTGAAATCTCTTTCCGTAAAATCATTCGTACGGATAGTTAGAAATTGGTTTGTTCTGAATATGTCTTCTCATTGCAACCATGTAAAACAATATTTTATACTCAACTACACCTGTACGCATTGCGTTAGTGCATGCACTTTAACTTGTTAAATTCCACACTGAATGAGCAGGATCCGGAAATGAAAAGCCAATATCCAGAGGAAAATAACAATGGAGAGTCGATGCCTATAGCTGCTACAAGCATGATTCGCTCACATAGTGTATCTGGTGACTTGCATGGCGTTCAGCCTGATCCAATAGCTGCTGATATTCTTAGGAAAGAACCAGAGCAAGAAACATTTGTTCGGCTAAAGATCTCTCCGGGTGGTAAGTTTATCTGGTTTCAATAATCTTGCCCACTATCTATGTCTTTGCTTTTCAAGTTTGTACTCGTTATATATATGCTATAACATTATTTCCTGTCTGTGCTTTGGTAGCTTTCTTGTGTTTTCGAGTAGACATTATGTTTGATTAAAAAAGGAGCATAACCTCTGGCAATTTCTTGGATTTTCTATATACACTGCTTGGTATTAGAGGCAACCATATAGGTCAACATATCTGTAAACGGTACCCAGTTTTCTTGTGCTTCTAGGAAAGAAAAATGCGTGATACAGCTTCTTATTTATTTTTTTCAGCTATGCTATGATCTTTTTTATGTACAATCAATCTTCTGGTCCAATAAACATTTATGTTATTTGGGAAAAAGAAAAAATAAGTAATGATCTAGCCTTTAGTGTATTGAAATACTTTATATTAGCCTTTCATTATTCGGTATTTCTGCAGAGACGCCATCACCGGATGAAGTGGAATCTTACCAAGTTCTTCAAGAATGTCTTGAATTGCGTGAGAGTTATGTTTTTAGGGAAGCAACTGCTCCATGGGAGAAAGAAATCATTTCTGATCCCAGTACTCCAAAGCCTAATCCAAACCCATTTTACTACTCTCCTGAAAAGAAATCGAACGTGAGTATGCACTTTTCAGCCTATTACTGCTGTAACTATAATATATCATTGCAAACCCCGCAAATCTTCGTTCCTCCCCCCTCTGTCTCTCTATCGCTTACCCTTCTTTTTCTTGTTAGTTCTACTAATATGCAACACTTGTATTTGCAGCATTTTTTCCAAATGGAGGACGGAGTTGTCCAAGTTTATGCAAATAAAAAGGGTAAGTTATGTTGAGGTTCATTGGTTTCTATTTGGCTGAAACAATTCATTCTTACTACCTCTAAGCTCGCTCTTTCTCTTTTGTTTCTTCCTGTGTGTAGCGAAAGAGAAGTTATTCCCGGTTGCTGATGCCACAACATTTTTCACTGATCTTCACCACATTCTTCGAGTTATAGCAGCAGGAAACATTCGAACCCTGTGCCATCATCGGCTTGTTCTTCTAGAACAAGTAATTTTTTCTCATACTCTACTTGCTTCTCTTTTGTGACATCAACTATGTTTTTGATTTGTCCTTTTTGGAACCTTCATCCAGAAATTCAATCTTCATTTGATGCTTAATGCGGATAGGGAATTTCTTGCCCAGAAGAGTGCTCCACATCGTGATTTTTATAATGTTAGGAAAGTTGACACCCATGTCCATCATTCAGCCTGCATGAACCAGAAACATCTTTTGAGGTTTATAAAGTCAAAGCTGAGGAAGGAGCCTGACGAGGTTAGTGTTGTGATTCCTTTAATCACCTTTTCTGTCTTCTGTTATTTCTGATTGTGACGTGTATGTTTCTTCCTGCTTGTTTACCAAAGAATTTGAATCTTGAACCTTCTTTGTGCTGTTGCCATGGACATTTATTAAGATTTGGTCAACTTTGTTTTACAGCTTGAGGCTTGACCCCCAAACCCAGTAGTCAGTTGTACTTCTATATTATCATGTAATCAGAATAAATGTCCTGAAATCATAGTGTATACATTCTCAATATCTCTGTTGCTGTCCCAGGTTGTCATTTTTCGTGATGGTACCTATTTGACCCTGAAAGAGGTCTTTGAGAGCTTGGACTTGACCGGGTACGTTGAATTTAAGTCCCCTTTTTTTAGTTTTTTGTTTTGAATCACTTGTACTTTCAGAGGCCTGTGATAGCCAAATAACTTCTCTGTCTACGTTACATGCAGATATGACCTGAATGTTGACCTTTTGGATGTTCACGCGGACAAGAGCACATTCCATCGATTTGACAAGTTTAATCTTAAGTACAACCCCTGTGGTCAAAGTAGGCTCAGGGAGATTTTCCTGAAACAGGATAATCTTATTCAAGGTTATTCATGCTCATTCAACATCCAGTTTTTGCTAAAATTATCTGTGTTATCAATTCTTATATTGGTGTATTGAATTGTCTTCATTTAGTTTTGAATGGTGATCATGCATACTGATTACTGAATGAAGCTCCAGTTGAGTTCCCTGACAGCTGATTATGGGGAAAATATCTCTCCTAATGGTGTATATAGTGCAAAAGAATCATGTTTTGGAGTGATGCACCCGTAGTGTTTCTCATTGTCAATGTTCATTTTGAATACGGCAGTTTTTTCTTTCTTTTTCTCTTTCCAAAATGTTATTCTTATCTATCTGTCAGTGGCGCTGAGTGGGCTTTTGATTCTTAGTTTTCTGTGATGATATCTTTTAACAGGGCGTTTTCTGGGGGAGCTGACGAAGCAAGTTTTCAATGACCTTGCTGCCAGTAAATATCAGGTCTTATTTCTCTACAAGATTGTGCTCAAAAGTTTCTTCTACATTCTCTTTTTGGCTGTACTGTCTCAAATTAAAGACTTCATTGTGAAAGAGAAAAAAAAGTTAAAGAAGTAACAGCGGTTAGCCGGCTGAGTAAAGTAATTTGGTAATGATGGCAATCAATGTCCCAGACTGGGTAACAATAACCCACCTCCTATTAGAATTCTGGTTCTTCCGAAGGAACAATTACAAAAGCCTAGTCGTGGTTGTCAATATAGTGCTCCTATTTCCACGGTGATCTAGGGTAAACTGATGATGGTTGTTTTCCTAAACTAGGATTTTATTTTTAGGCAAATTTTTAGTTTACGAAGAAAATTAGGGTAAAAAGTGCCATTTCAAAGTGCCATGATACCTGATGTCTACTAGTGTTTTGGAGTGAGAATTCCTTTAAACAGGCTAACTTGTGTACCTCTGAGGTGAGTGGTTGTTCTAGCATAGTGTATGTTTTAAAAAAAATTCTTTCGAATCAACTTTGATCAATGATCTTTTCAGAAAGTTTACGACATTTTCCTGAATTTTTTAGGCTTTAGTAAAGCTCAAAATTAATTTGCTCTTGTTGTTGTTGCTGCTAGTTCCTCCCCTTCCTTGTACACAACTGTCTTTGAAGTCTTTTTTAGTCTATAGAATGTCTATTTGGGGTCTCTCTTTTATTAGTGCTAGGCTGCTAGCTGTATTTTGAAATGTGATTTTTTACAGATGGCAGAATACAGAATTTCAATATATGGTCGGAAGCAGAGTGAGTGGGACCAATTGGCTAGCTGGATCGTCAATAATGACTTGTACAGTGAGAATGTTGTTTGGTTGATTCAGGTATCTTCTGTTAGTAACATTTGAAATGTTATTCGTCAACTGTTTTCTATCTCTTCATGTATGCAACGGCTTGCATTGATTCTGGGATTCAAGTCGGCTTCTGTCTTGTTTGCAGAATGCTATTTACGATTCCCTGATATCAAAATAATTGCAATGATCGCTGTACTAAATTCATTGGAGTACTCTTAATGTGGGATTGCTGACCTGTTTCAGATCCCAAGATTGTACAATATATACAAGGACATGGGGATAGTGACATCGTTTCAAAACATGCTTGACAACATATTCCTCCCATTGTTTGAGGTTACTGTTGACCCAGATTCACATCCTCATTTGCACCTATTTCTAAAACAGGTATTTATACTTGCACAAGAGCTCTGCGTTGTAGAATGTTACTTAATATATCGTCTTTGCCGAGATCGGGATGGTCCTAGCAATGTAAATTATGTACTTCATGTCATTGTACAGACGTGAATGAATTCTTTGCAGTACTTGGCCAGAACAGCGGAATGGTGTACTGGTTTGTTGTGGGGGCCAGGGCTTGAAACGGGGGGAGGGGGGCCTGGGAAGGTATGGCGAGGAAAAGAAAGGTGGCCCTTTTAGTGTCACTTTTCATAGGGTTTTCTGACGTATTTAATTTAGTGCATGTTTCCACTTGAGTGTGAGTTTTGTGGATTTTTTTGGGTTTATGAGAAAGCTGATGCATCAAGATTTTAGTTTGACTTATTTAGTACTCTGTTTAGAAAAATAATTAGAAGGTCTTGTCTCTCCTTGTTTAACTTATTCTTTTTTATACTTGTTACATTCATTTGAATGGCATGAGATAGACACTATAACACTACAACCAAGTGCAGCAAGTCTACTTGGGTTTGGATGATCCAATATCCACAGATTCTTTCCCCTTGTCAAAACTAGAAGATAGTTGTCCGCAAATTTTGAGGGAGTCTCAATTAGATTGATATGAGAGTGAAATCATTCCAGTTGAAGTAGCTTTTCATTTTGTTCTCTTTATTGTAAATATGTTCCTTGCTTTCACAACAGTGAATTCTCTCCTATCTTAGCTACCTTCTCCTTTTCATAATTCTAGAGTTGTCGAAATGGTTCAGTCATATTTGGGAGTTTTAATGAAAGGTATAATGGGCATCTTGGTTATACTTTTGTTGTTGTCTATTATTAGATATGCGCCATTAGTTCATCTTTGATTCATTATCTGTTTTACTGTAGGTCGTCGGACTGGATCTGGTGGATGATGAAAGTAGGCCTGAAAGACGCCCTACAAAACATATGCCTACTCCTGAGCAATGGACTAATGTCTTCAATCCCGCATTTTCATACTATGTGTATTACTGCTATGCCAACCTTTACACTTTGAACAAGGTCTGATGTAATTTCTTACTCCATTGACCTAATATTTCAACATTGCCCCCTCCCCCCCAACCCGAAAAAAGAAAAGAAATGCAGGGAAACAAAATGATGATGGCAGAAATCAAATCACCATCAGTCAGCCTCTTGCCCCTTTGCATCATTTTTGGAGGTCCATCTTTCAGCAAGTGGTGCACGTTTTTTGGTCTAATGTATTCCTGTTTTGACAAAATGGTTTGGCATTATATAACAAATAGGCTGTTTGTTGTGCACCACCTTACCTACTCCATGAATATGAACTATGAGGCCTTGGGGAAGGTTCTTGTATTCATCATTGATTCTTGGAGGACTCCATTTTTAGGATTTTCTTTTAGGGATTACTTGTTCTCTTATCCTAATTATCTTTTGATAATTGATTTATATCTAGTGAATTTGTTACGTGTTAGATGCTTCTTGTTTCTATTCCTCTGAATTCTTGGTCTATTTGCAGCTGCGTGAATCAAAGGGTATGACGACAATTAAGTTCCGTCCCCATGCGGGAGAGGTAAACTTATCTTCTCTAATTTTTGCTTTCTAAGATCCTCCCCCCTCCCTCGTCTTTCCTGATGCTAAAAGTGTAATGTGTTGGAGTGTTTCGTATACTCTTGATACATTATTTTCTTAAGGATGGTCTGCGTACGCATTCTAGAGAGGATTGGTCATTTCATTATTTCAAGGAATATGTATGATGGTTTTTCATTTAATGTTTCAGACTGGTGACATTGACCATCTGGCTGCAACCTTTCTCACTTGCCACAATATAGCTCATGGAATTAATTTGAGGAAATCCCCTGTGCTTCAGTATCTCTATTATCTAGCTCAGGTATCCAGGGTGGAAGCGATGTCTTGTCTTATAGATGATGCTGACAATTGTTTTTCGTGTTTGGCTCATCGTTGTATGCTTGACATGTATAATGGCCTATTTCTGCAGATTGGCTTAGCGATGTCTCCTCTTAGCAACAATTCCTTATTTTTGGATTATCATCGGAACCCATTCCCAATGTTCTTCGCACGGGGGCTTAATGTGTCCCTTTCTACGGATGATCCCTTACAAATCCATTTAACCAAGGAACCACTAGTGGAAGAGTACAGCATAGCTGCTTCTGTAAGTGTGCTACTTTATCCAGTATCCTTTCGAAACTTACATTGTTGTTATCTGAAGGTGGTGTGCTTTTCTAACAGGTTTGGAAGCTAAGCTCTTGTGACTTGTGTGAGGTTGCTCGCAATTCAGTGCTTCAGTCAGGATTCTCTCATGCATTTAAGGTATTTTCACTGGAGTATTTTTTCGTGTCTCCTGAATATCCATCTTAGAACTTTGACCGTGTCTGACTCTGTTGCTATATCTGATTCTGCAGACTCATTGGATTGGACAACAGTACTATAATAGAGGGCCAGAAGGGAATGATATCCACAAGACCAATGTACCTCACATCCGAGTCGAGTTCCGCCATATGGTATGCATATTATCATTCGAGTTCTGTTACATGTTGTGCCATCTTATTTTGCGACAAGTGTACCTCACAATTGTACATCCTTATTTTTCTCCAAGCCATTGACTGGAATACATGTCTGCAAAATGATGATCAAAAGACTAACCATCTTAGTCATTGAACTGTTGCCACTCATTTTAGCTTCTTTTCGTTTGTGCTTTTGTGCAATCGTGCACTGACATTGTCCTTGCAGATCTGGAAGGAAGAGATGCAACAGGTGTTCTTAGGAAAGGCAAGAATCCCCGAGGAAATTGAAACGTGATGATGAATCGTCATCTTGTCTTCGCCAGATAATCATGGTCACATTGCATTGTCTCAGGCATGTTTAGTCTCCCCCTCACCAACTCTTCCTTCCAGGGCCTTGGTACATTTTTTTTTTTTGCATTTTTATTCATTGTATTTTAAATCTTGATTTCCTTTACTTTTCTCAGATTTGTCACCAGTGTTATGCCTGACAGTGCTGAGTTCATGAATCCTCCAGTACATACCATGACCATCACATCCTTTGGGACCGTAAGAGCGGCATGCAGGAAATTTCAACTGAAGATCATTCTATATACAGTGTATATGAGAAGTGTTAAGTAAATTCGGCTCCTATCCGTAACAGTGGGTGAAGAAGTTGCAGTTTCCATGTTCTAACACCAAATTATACAACAAATTATGTATTGATTAAGCTGAAAATTACAGCAGAGTCAATCTAGACCGACTCTGCAACGGATGTTTTGTATAAAATAAATTCCTTACACCAGGGGAGAGGAAAGCAAGAGCTTTACCACAAATTTTGGCCTGTTAAGATCCGTATGAGAACGCGAGAATTGGATTGATATGAATTATTCGTCGAAATATATTCCATAGCTTTTATTAATAATGTACACTAATAATCTTAAATGAAATGCCTTTAATCTTGTTGCATCTTTCTCATGTCCATTTCTCTACTAGCACATCTGCTTTTATGATGTGAAACATCCACATCCGTGTTGGCTACTGTTTCTAGCCGAAGCTTTCTCTCTTCTCACCAGTCAGAAGAATTTCACGTCACTGCTGAGTGTTGATGATGCAAAATGGTTCGTCAATATTTCAAGTCGGCCAGTTTTTGACAATGTTCGGTAAAATGGCCGTAACTTTCACATCCGACATCGTATGAAGCTGATTAAAGACCCATTGGAAAGATAAACGAAAGATCTAAAACTTTCATGTTTATCACAAAATCCAATTCGCAGATTAAGAGGTTCGAAATTGCTCGTGAAGTTGACGTTACTACACTGTCTCGCGAATTCAATCCGTTTTGGAAAGTTTCTATAATATCCCTTAGGTAGAGAAAGAGGAAAACGTGTGTGGAAGGGAAAAAGAATAGAAGACAGCAGAAGAAGAATAAAAGTTGGTTTGGAAAGAAAAAGAAGAAGTCTTTTCTTTTTTTTATGACGGTTACTTTTTAGAGTTTAGGAAAGTAGTGTTTTCTTTTATTTTTCAGAAATTCCTTATTGAATTTTCTGATTTTTTTTATGTTTTCTAGAATATTCTTAGTGTTAGTTTCCTTATGGAAATAGGAGTAGTTGAGGGCCTATATAAAGAACCCTAGGTGTGTTGT
>ONZK01001722.1:9122-39094 GCA_900322385.1 Pharnaceum exiguum | reverse complement strand
TCACATAGCCAATTCGTCATTCATTGCTCCGGGAAGCGGCAGTGTGCGTCGACCTTGTAGGTTTCGTTCATGGTGGCCGGAGCGGCGGAGGGAGATTGCCCCTTGCACCCAGATTTATACTTTCTCTCTCTTCCATTATATTCACTTAACCCAAGCAAAAGAAAGAAGAAAATAGTACTGTAGAAGAAGTCTTGGCTATAGTTGATTACGTTACATGTTATTAAACCAAACAATACAAAAATGTAACCTTTTTCATTACCATTACATGGTGGATTTGATCCGATACCGTTTACATTACATTTAACTGAACCAAACACCCCCTCAGTTGTAACATCATTATATTTGGGTACTTGGTAGTGAAGTCAAGTACGTATCAACTATGCAGTCAGATTTAGCATTTGGCAAACATTCATACTCTAATTTTAGTCCAGTCAAAGCTAGAGTTTACCCAATGCTCACCATTTAGCATTCGACGGTACACCAATCAATCCAGTAAGTAACATAACATCCATACATTATAAAGGTTATATCAAAAAAATTCAGGGCGGCAACAACCATTTTCAAACAAGAACACAAAGTTTCCTCCCTGTTTTTCTCCAAGTTTTCTCTCATTCTCCACAAATTAGTAGGATTATCCTTGAACAGTTGTCACATTGAATTCCTGATCATACATTACTAACCCTTCCAAAAGTTTTTCACTATTCTTCATCATTTCTTCAATTCAAAGGCTATTTCTGGTCACTTGATCCTCAATTCTTTAGTCCATGTAGTATGAGTGGCTCAATCCCTCGCGGATGGAGCGAAGCCAATTATGGGCCCGTTCTTTTCACCTATACTTAAGTGAGCTTTTTGCTTATTTTTTTTTGGCAAACCCTATCAATATTGGGCTTTTTATGAAACTACTTAGTGACACATCTCTAATGATCTACAAAGAATTACAAATGGATATCAGTGTCGTAACAACTTCTTACGATCAAAACAAAGGAAAAAAATTGTATGAACCCGTTTCATATTGAGACTGGGTATAAGGGTATTAATGACCCCTCGACTGTACAATATTGATCCTTCGACTACACAATAATGACCCCTCTTACCGAGTCTCTGAAACTGGTTCACATAAATTTTTCTCACAAACAAAAGAACAGAACCATTTAGAAGTTGTAGAGAACAAGGCCTATAGCGACGACAATGGACAATTCACATAAATTTCTCCAACAAAAATTAAAAATAAAAGTAAAAGAAAATTGAATCATACCGATCCTCGAATAGACTTTCCGGCATCAGCACCGCCACCTGTCTGCTTCTGCTGCGACCCTTTCGATGACTCATCACCACCACTACTACTGCCTCCTTCAGAATTACTCTTCCCTTCCGCGCTCTCAGCAGCAGCTTTATTATTAGTTGACGTGGCAGCCGCTGTTGTATTTGTTGTTGTTGTTGTTGTTGTTCCAGTGCAGAAATATCTCTGGTAAATGAGAGGGCTTACTGGGGTAGGGAGAGGAGAGAGAGTGGGGTGGAGAGGGGGATGAGGAGAATGGGGAGAGGAAATGAAGGAGGACCGTTGGAGAGTGTAACGGAGGAGAGTGCGGCGGAGGTGGGAGTTTCTCGTTATAATGCTTGCCATTTTTTGTTTTTTGTTTTTGGTAGAAAGGTTTGGCTAAAACCCTTCTGATGAGTGATGAGATCTATTGTAAGGAGAAGATGAAAGTGGAGGAGTGGTTTAAGTTAGGAGGTGAAGCCTTGACTAGTTCAGGCCAGGATTCGAACATGTATGTAATTAACTAATTATTATGATATGCGTTAACAATTAATAGCCGAATGCAACCCAATGCAATGTGTCGCTTATACAGTCATAAATTGTAGATTAATACCGCTTAAGCGATGTCTCAAGTTCGAGACTTAACAGTCAGCATGCGGTAGTTGTTGATGTTTTGGGTAGCTTATTTGTTGTCCGGTAAAGAAAATGTTAAGGTAGCTACTAATTGTACAAATCAGTGTAGAAATATCAGCTACCACTAAAAGCTACTTTATACAGCTTTTTCGTAACAATAGCTTAAAAGCTTATCACTACCCTCTAATAAGTTTGAAAAAAGTGCTTTCAAATCTTATATTTTGAAAAACGCTTTTACTCATAACACTTTAGAAAAATTGCCACCAAACACCTATAAAAAAAATGCTACTTAAAGCACTTTAAAAGCATTTTAACATAAAAAACTACTACAAGTCTACAAGCTAGTCGTCGAACATTGCATAAGCCAATGTTCTCCGTTTGGAGTCCTTACTTTCCTTTAACAGTTTAACCCAAAGGATATTCGTAGGTGCAAGCCTATGATGCTAAGAATCAACGGGACCTGCCTCGGGGCGGACCATTCCCTCAAAAAAAAAAAAAAAGAATCAACGGGACCTAGTACTAAATTGAATGGTACTCACTTCTAACTCGTAACTCAATGTAGCCTAAACTATTGAGGCCTTTTAGTCGGGTTACAAATAACTTATTGAGGATAATCTTTTTGCCATTCTACTTACACCTTCTAAATTATGGCTCAGTCTTCATGTGAGCCTTTGTATCGCCACTCCATAAAACATTCACATCACAAGATCTCGGGCTTTCACCCTTTCTGTTAGTCAACCACATATGGAAATGTACCAAAGACATTTTTTTTTTTGAAATAGACAGGATCCATACAATACCAATAAACGAATAAAGCTCAAAGAACTAGAGTGAGTTGCAGTAATATATACAGCTTAAATTAAGGCGAATTCATACAATGTTGCTGGATCAACAATTGTCAGCAGAACAGGTTGCAAACAAGCACTACGCTTTATAGAAGTATTGAGCAACTCAAATCAACATATGTCATCAGACTAGATTAATTACATTTGAATCCATAAAATTGGAAACCGAGAAAATGCACCTATTATCTGTTAGAATTACAATGTTATTATGATTCTATTTCACATCATGATCTCCATTATTGCTCAACCCCAATCTCTCAAGGCCTTAGAAGCAAGTAGCACATCTGCCGGCAGTGTGTGTGCAGCAACAGTTCACATGCATCCCACAAAGATTACTGGTTTTTGAATGTCTGAAAGACAAAAGAGGCCAATTAGCTAGGACAATGTGAAAATTATAGCAAATCAAACATGCTTGGTTAAGGATTACATACATCTTGCATGTCCCTCGACAGTTCCTTCATCCGCTCTGTTAAGTCAATCTTCTTCTCTGCAGCTGTAAAAAGATAATCATATCAGATAACAATTCCTTTTCCAGGCTTCATGCGGATTATGCAAGAAAGAACATCAATCAGTAGAATTCGTACCAGTCTTAGATATATCTTCAATCTTTCTAGATGTCCTCACTGCAAAGCGTTGAAAAGCACGGCTGCAGAATGCAACAACAGTAGCATACTCAGCGCAAATTTTTAACAAAATCCACAACAATACAGCAACCAATAGGCATGAAACAAGTTAAGAATATACTACAAACTTACAAAGCAAGAGAACACAGCATCTAACAGAAGCACCCCCATAGCAGAAAAGTGACAAACGCAAAATTTTGCAGAAACCAAGCTGAGCTACGGTGCAATGGACTGTCTGTTAAGACTTTTGCACTGCAGCTAAAAATGAGTAAATGTTTCTTCTATTGATGTAGCTTCAGAACGAGTCAACCAGGAAACAAAATCCTCCTGGCGACCAGAGAAAAGAAGCAGAAAACATTGATGTATAGTCTCACTCAAAACTCAATACATCCCAAGATGCTGATATATACAAATACACGCCACTCGAAATGAAAAACCACGGTACTAGTAAAGGAACACCACTCTAACCCATGACTCACAACAAC
This sequence comes from Pharnaceum exiguum, assembly GCA_900322385.1. NCBI lineage: Eukaryota > Viridiplantae > Streptophyta > Magnoliopsida > Caryophyllales > Molluginaceae > Pharnaceum > Pharnaceum exiguum. Next base: position 35,250 of record ONZK01001722.1, on the reverse strand, counting down.
GTGATGATATCAATAGCAAGAACCCACAGGAATATCATACTTCATCACGTCTATACCTAACAAACAGAAACACTGTATTTCAATGAAGTAAGATGTTCTCAAACATTCTTTGACTCAGCAATTCAATTTTGTACTTTTGAGGAACAAGAACACTTGAGGTAAATTTTGCTTCAACGAAAGCCCATATAGAAACATAAACATTCTGTTGGGCCAACCAGTTAGAAGCGTGCACACAATATTCATATTCATTATCTAATAGGCTCGTCAATAACCCATATAGAAACATAAACAATGCCTCGTACAAAACTACAAATGCCCATGACTATCAATTGCTAGTACCAACACTAACAGGTTACTTCATCATGTCTAAACCTATGCAACCATACAAAGTTCACTAGTTCCAACTTCAAAGAAAGGCGTAGTTCCCACGAAATAAAATGTGCTCAAACATTCTACCAATAAGCAATGAATGCTGTACTAGAGAAAAGAACGCTCGAGGTCTCTTTCGCTTCAACGAAAGCCTAAATAGAAACAGCAAACATTCTATTGGGCCAACCAGTTAGAAGCGTGAACACAAAATTCATCATAAAACCGGCACACAACTAATCGAATAAAAGAGTTGGCAAGCTGTCCACAGCTCATGTCACACAACGGGTAACAACAACAACACAGTGTAAGATGGGGTACCGAGGAGGTCTGATGTACCCAGCCTTAACCCGGAGGAGGCGACTATCAACACAAGGAACAATACACATTCGCTAATCGCAATTAATAAAGAGAATATTCTCAACCATTCTAAGAATCAGCCAACAAAGCTGTACTTAAAGAAAAAAAAGAACGATTGAGGGTAAATCTTGCTTCAACGAAAGCCCAAATAGAAACAGTAATTTTCTGACGGGCCAACCAGTTAAAAGCGTACACAACATCATAATAATAACATTGTCAAGCACTCAAGCTTAAACAATAAATATTAATAAAAGTAATAACAAGCACATCGAGGAATAAAAAGGAAAAGAAAGAAGAATTGATTGAGATCGGAGAGAAAAAGTATGTATGTATACCTATTGGCAAGGCCGTTAACGACAACTTCGTTGACGACGTAAGACATGACCCTGTGGAGAAAATTACCGCCGGCCATCTTTAAGTTTAGCTACTATCAGCTAAAATTTCCAGTGAAAATAAGGAAAGTTTTGATTGATTTTGTTTGTTGATTTATTTGAGATGGGGAGAGAGGGGGGCTGAAGGGTAAAATAGGGGGGAACCCTAATGGCTTGTAGGAAAAGCCAGAGGGAGAAGGGGGTTTGTTGTGGACTTGTGGATAGAGGGAGAGAATAGGAATTTGGGGTATTTGTTTTTTTTTTAAAGGGAGATGAGGTGTGATTTGAGATTTGAGAGGTTAACGCCTTGACGGCTCGTTAGTCTGGGATTGAGTGTTTGGGGTGATAACGGCGAGTACGATTTATAGACCACGTAAGTTCAATTAAGGGTTTGGATTGGAATGATCTAGAAACCTAGGGGGTTTCTTAAAAAAAGAAAATTGAAGACTTGTTCAAACATAATCAAATGGAGAACAAAAAGATCCATAATCGTGTTGCCAAATCAATCTTTATCTACTATTTTTTTTTTTTTTGTGAAAAGGAGCACTGAGGCTGGTAAGAATCGAGCCCCCAACCTTAAGAGTTGAAGGTGTGCTATCTACCACTTGAGCAACTCTTTCTTCTTAATCTTTATCTACTATTTTTTTCTTATTTAGTCAAATAGATAAAGAAAGCAGTTTAACCCGCTATTTTCCAAATGCAATCATCCTTAAAAACACCATGAGATTTCCACAACAATGAATGTTCCAACCTAAAAACAATTGGCAATATATAGAGGGGTTCTAAGTTATCTAAAGGCTTTGTCATTTTAGTAATGTGGGACAAAGTCCATTGCATACTAACACCCCGTCTCACACCCACTATGACTAACCACTTTAGGCCTAGACAAACAAGTGGAGGTCAATTGCCCAAAAGAGGTTTCAACCAAAAACCAATTGACAATGAGTGGACAAATTTCTTTGATTATAAACAACTTACATAGGCACTTAATGAACAATGTGGGATAAAACGAGCTCCAACACCCCACCTAACGCAAAGGCTCATTAGGTAAGAAGTATGGACAACTAACAGAGCCAACTTTGAGTCATCATTCACCCGTTAGAGGAAATAAATGAGACATGACTACAATACGTCTAATACAATGTTAATATTTGTATTTAATGGGCCATGTGATATTCACAACACAAAGGGACGAAGTTCAAACTTGAAACTAACTATAATAGGGGGAAGGGTTGATTTGGTTATAAACATCCCAAGACTTTATTACTTTGGGCTATCCCATATTACCATGTCTAAAAGTATGTTGTCTAAGCTGCTTAATTTGTCTTTAATTCTCTAAAGTTGGTTCTCAAAAAAAGATAATCTCTAAAGTTAGCTGATCGAATTGAATCGAAGAGAACGATACAAAATGATATTTATATGGTGGAAGAATGACGTGTAACCAATTTTTGTGTTACAAACTTACAAGTTACAATAATCTAGCGAATATCACAACATAGCAAGGAAAATTTGGTTCCAAGTATCAGGAACTCCAGGCAAGCACCAATGTATACAATCAGCATTGTGCAATGGGTCTGCCTTTTGTTTATCAGTGAGTAGTTTGCCTCCTGTTTCAGTATAAACTTTGGTATGCCCATCAACTCTGTACTCTGATAGTTGCGTTACGTTGATGAATGTTACAGGCACCTTCATTGCAGAGACCACATCAACCACAACATTCATTATCCGCTTGTCTGAGCCTGATCCCCAATGACCACGCTTCTTTACAGGTCTTGTTTCATTGAAGCATTTTATTCCATCCTTGTTGCCCCATTCTACAGGTCTGTAAATCACAAGGGTATGTAACTTTAGTTTTCCAAAAACTTTGTAGATAGAAAGTTTTTTTTTTTAATTTGAAAGTTGATCAGGCTTAATTGCAAGTTGATTAATTGAGAATTTGGGATGATGAAGGGCATGTTAAATTCAATTCCAGTTAAGTTCAGTTCAATTTAGTTCATCCAACTCGTTTTTTTATCATAATAAATTGTGACATCGATATCTATTGATAATTATTTATCTTTGAAATGATCGTAATTTCATAAAAGTTAAATATTGATAGGGTTTTAAAAACTAATGTCAAATTAATTAGATAGAGGTTTTAATTCAACATATTTCGTTTCAATTCAGCTGTTTTCAGTTCACTTTAGTTAATAGAAGCCGAAAACAACACGTCCCAACTCCCAAGACAAAAAAAAAAAAAGCTTGATCTAAGCGCTCGGAATTGTGTTCTTTTGGTTCATAAAGTTGCAAAGCTTGAGAGGGGGCTTTCTTAAAAGTAAGAGAGAAACCTCATATGAGTAGGAGACATGGTGGTGAAGAAGATCCTTGTCTTGTTGGAATCAATGGTTGAATCAACCCAATTGGCCCATGTCTTCAAAGCAAGTCTATAGGCCACTGGTGCCTCCAACTCTTCAGACCCTGCTTCACCATTTGCGAATGATCCCCATCTGTGTAGTTCAGGTATTATTGACACTATTAATACTCAAGTTAAGTAACAAAAGTCAAAAACTATGCTGACAATTCATGCATATGCATGATGTGTGAGTGTGACAATAAAATTTATATACTCCGTATGTATTGCTTACACTTACAATGACTTAATCTTCAAGCCACTCATCCACCAAACGTAGGTGTTAAATACAAGGATATCAACATCAAGCCAATATTTGGCATGCTTAGCAACTGAATCCACCTTCAATATCCTCTTTCTTGGATCTCCAACTATGTGGAGATCAGAATTAGACTCTACAATAAACGGGGACCAGTAGAATTCTATCGTTGCATTGTACTCCTGTAAGCAAAGAATCAAATGTCACCAATTCACCATGTCATTATCTCATCAAAATGTTGGCATACTGATCAGCAAATGACCGTGAATTGTAAGCAACATATGTTATGATTGCAGTCTTCAATTAAGATACTGAAGTGTAATCATGCTACTCATGCCAAGTAGCTACCAAGCGGTAATCATACATTAACATATCCTTTGTGGCAATGTTACAATGTAGAACCTTTTTTTTTGTTATTGCGGTTCGCACCTTTATTGAAACAAGACGTAATTTTATGGAAAAAGCGAAGGGAACTTGAACTTGAGATATGAGAAGTAATGTTTGCTAGCTAACATCTGATTAATTCGAACTGCTTGTAGAATTTGATCTCTTTTACTGCAATAATTTTGTTTGTAAGGAACTTGATATTTACCTTAGCTCTGAAGACAGAATGCACACGACCACGCTTCATGGACTTTTGTCCTTCGGGAATAATAGACTCAACCATGCAAACAAAGGATTGCCATTGCCCTCTTTGTAGTGAATCCCCAACGAACAATAGCCTCTTTCCTCTTAGCTTCCTTAGGGCTCTTTCTGGATCAAATCTGTATGATGAGTAAGATAAAAGGAATTAGCTACGACCCCATCCATTTCTACTTGGTATATTACAGTTGTATCAGCTCAAACTCTATGATTCACCTACTAAACAGAAAATAGTGCATAAATAAGTTGGAAGAAAAATATGCATGCGATCGAGTACCTAGGCACAGAGCATTCATCAGGTTGCCAATGCCAGTAACGATAATCTGAATCAGGACGTCCATTTTTCACACATGATACTTGTAAATCCACATAAGGGCATGACCGGTCCGTGTAAAGAGGTTTGATGGAGCTGTTATATACCCATTTTCCATCAAATATGTCACAAATATCAGGATCAAACTCTAGTTTATGTTCTTCCACTTCAACCTCATCTATATCTGTCTCAATCCTTGTAGCATCTGAAAGTACGTTCAGGACAATAGGTAAGTAACTTGAACAAATGTATACAACAAAAATAGACAAAAACAAACAGACCTTGCGTCACTTACATTATACAAACATGAACTAATTCAATTCTCATTGTGAGGAAGCTAGCTTGGCACATTATTGCCTGATTTTTATAGGACTATATATAATCATTCATTTTAACTTATTAAGCTAAGACCTTAGTTTTGATGGGTATAAAGTAACGTATATACGTAAGTAAGTTTGTTACCTAATGCAAAGTCACCCTTCTTAGGGCAAGACCTAAGCCTTTGGATAGTCGTGGATGAAAAGGAGCTTATTGTTTCACTGTACAAAAGAGCAGCCAATGCAAGAGCACATACAACCCCTGCGATCACCGAAATAGGTAACTGCTTCCCTCTATACATTTTCATCATCATAATTATCAAACCAAAGCAAAGAACAACTAAAAACAAAATTAGAAAATGTAGAGTAAAGAGAGGGTCAAGGGTCAGGAGAGGTGAAGAAGAAACTAAGATGGAGAAGAAATAATGAGCTAGTGTGGAGCAGAAAGCTAAGCTAAGTATAAGAGTGGGCTTTAACTTGATCATCTTTTTAATCAACTGGTGAAATGCAACTGTTTGATGACGACACAATTACAGGGGATAATAAAAGTGGGAAATTTGTTGTCTAAATGTTATTTTATAGGTTATTGAGTAATAGTGAAGTTAAAGGAATGTATATGGTTGGGGGAATGTTTTGACCCCTCAATTCATCAGTGAAATTCTATAAAATAGGGAGGTTGGACAGTAAAGTTCAAGTTTCACATAAATACATAATCTATAAGTGGTGGCCTGTTGGGCAACTCACGTTTTCTACATGTAATGAATCAAATGTCAAATAGGATGCTGATATTGGATCTTTATGAAATTCTCCTGTTGCGGTCTAGCAGAGACTGTAAGACAAAGAATGAATATAGGGGGAATGAGCTTCTTTAGTCGTTTACTAGGTTGAATCCCAATCACTTGTTGCAACTAGCTAGCTAGCTGGTCCAAAAATAACAGAAGGGACTCATCTTCCAAATCCATTTTGCACAAATATTTGATTGATTTCATCAACTGAAATGAACTTTAGATGATCTTTACTAATGAAACTGAAATGAAAAAAAACTAAACTTTTTGTTTAATGGTTTTGAACCTCATTCAATTATCAAAACCCAATCATTGAAGGTTTATAAAATTATACTGTAAGACATTTTAAATTGTATACTAATAATTACGAATTGATATTGGAATTAAAACTTCTTACGTTTGTAAATTACGAGCTGAACTGTAAAAAACTGAACTAAACCGAAAAATAAACTGAAATGAACTTAAGTTGTAAAGAACATGCCCTAAATTAGAAAATGGATCAACACAAGCTCGTAGGATAGTTAATTATGGCACACTATTCCGAGTTCCAAAATTCCATTGCCATCATATGTCACAGCTCCAGAACCTTTGTGCTACTGTACGTTAAGGTTATGATTATATTGAAGATGACATATCAATGTTCTTTCATGTTCTTTTTGTTGCAAACATACGAGCATATATTAAACACGTAAATAAATCTGTATTCAACAATGTATATTTGCAACACAAGTTTCCACCAACTGTTTGCTCATTGCTGACATTATGTTGCATACCTAACCTGGCCTCCACTCATTGCATAGGTTTTTCAGTGAGCTCCTACTGGTTCTTCCTTTCATTTACGTAATCATTTAGCCCTGATATTGATAGTACGTTGTCACCTCTTTTATTTGTTAGCTAGCTAGCTTGAAATATCCAGGATTATTCCAGGGAACTAGAATATCTGTATACCATATGGTTGTAAATTTAATTAACTACTACTAACCTGGAGCTTGCAATTGAAGTACTAGAACTTTATAGGACACAAGAGGCTATCAAGATAATATTCCGTGCCAACCAATCAACAAGACTATTGATTCTATTACTTCTATATGTCAAACGCCTATATTTTCAGTTCCAAGAACATGTAATGTATATGACCCTGCTAGTGCAGTTTGTAAAAGTTATAGCTGAATTTTTAGATACCGTACCATTTCTTAATTGAAGCTCTAAAATCGCGAATGAGATGATATTACTTTAATTACTACTCTAAATTGGAATCTCAGGCCAACGGCAACTAGGAATCGCAAGCGAAGATTAACCTCGAGCCCAAAAAACTTGAGGGAACGTCGTGGCAAATCAAATATAAATAAATACACTCACTATTACCAGAGCTAGTGCATTAGTTATACCGATTGATGCTTCCATTTCCCTGTTCTAATATATAATTTGATTCAAGCTATTTTGGGATCACTGAATGAGTCAAGTCTGTCAATTGCAATAAATTTATCAAATATTATGTCCTACTCGTGGAGGGCCAACTAAGAATCTACTCGACAATTGGGTTTGTTTTGTTTTAATTCCGTTCAACTTTATTGGGAAAATTTTCATCTTGATGCTGATTTCGCCACCATTTTTTGTCTAAATTTACCTAACTTTGGGTCTAAAAAGAAATTTAAGCTATCTTTTTAACCTCTTGCTACCTAAGGTTTTGTCATACTTGGTACCTTCACAACTAATGATCACTTCAAATTCACTTTTGCTAATTTGCCATACACTACAAATTGGTTGTTGTGATGCGAGTGTTGTAAGCTTTTGTCCCAAATTCAAATAAAGAATGAGGGAGCCGGGTTGTGTAAGGCGTATAGATGACCACGACGCGACTTTAGCCGATTTCGAGCTGTGTTTAGCCGATTTCGAACTGTGTTTTGGGATTAAGTTGACTTGAAGTAACTTTAACTCGTGCTCAACTCGCTTATATCTGACTTGAATTGAGCTTGACTTTGATCAAACTTTAAATCGACTTTCACTTTCGATCTAATCATGGCTAACTAGTCGAGACGAATTGGACCGAATTATCATGTGTAGACCGTTTTAGCCCTTTTTTTTTACCAAATTAAATCAACTTGGGTGGTTTAACTGACTTTGACCGCACTACCCACTCTATCTAGATCAAATCAGCTCGCATATTAGCAACTCGATTATGATCACCGAGTCGACTTTAGCCTGAATTAAGTCGATCGGTTTCGAGCTAAGTCATCTCAATGGCCAGCTCTAAACGTCAACACGCATTCTCTAATAACATTTTCATGACACAACCAAATTTATATTATAAATTACATTATAAATTACTTTGCATCTTCTTTTTTTTGTTGTAACTTTGCATCTTAGTTTATGTTAGAAGAAACCTCCAATCAATTTTAGGATTAAGGGTTATCTTGTTGCTATTGATGTCAACAACAACGATTCCATTAAAATCCCATCCAAGATGGGGTATTGAGAGAGTCTGATGGACGCAGCCTAACCTTGATTTGAAGACTGTTTTCAGAATGACCCATTTATTAACTTTGTGAAAACTGCATTGTTGCAATGAGAAAAATGTTAAAAACCAATATAATAATCTTGTTGCTATTGATGTGAAATTGTCAATTTATTGTCAAATAATACAAGTGTAAATTTAACCATCTCATCTCGTTGCAGCGTCCTGTATGGCGATGGCTCTAAGGTAGTGAGAACCGCAAACTCAGCTACCTCTTTTGTTACGTCATATCGCAAGGCACATGAGAAAACTATTCAATCATCACCTAGTCCAAGGCATGGATGGCGACCACCGTCACCGGGCATTTGGAAACTAAACACCGACACAGGACCTGTAATACCCACCAAATATGAGCCACTTAAGAGGATTGATAGGACTACCTATACCACCAAGGTGCACCTTCTTTTCAGGAAGCTCATTCCATAAGAACTCCACAGTTAAGCGTGCTAACTGTGCAGCAATTTTGGGATGGGTGACCTCCTGGGTGAGTGAGGACAAAGCCCGCTTGAAGGACATGTGGTGGTCTGTGGGGCCAGTCTCAAGACTATGACTGTATGGTGACCTCCGCCGCAAAGGGCGGGGTGTTACAAATGGTATCAGAGCGACCCTGCGACCGCATGCTGACAGGCCAACAAGTAGTGCCCACATGAGGGCCAAAGGAGTGCTTCGTCAGCCGCTGCCTAGCAGGGGAGGTTCTGGGTTGTGATGGTCCGCAAAGGGGCTGTCACCGCAACGGGGACGTTGCGTTCTTTGAGTGGGGGTGATTGTAATACCCACCAAATATGAGCCACTTAAGAGGATTGATAGGACTACCTATACCACCAAGGTGCACCTTCTTTTCAGGAAGCTCATTCCATAAGAACTCCACAGTTAAGCGTGCTACCTCTGCAGCAATTTTGGGATGGGTGACCTCCTGGGAAGTCATTCCCAGGGTGCGGGTGAATGAGGACAAAGCCCGCTTGAAGGACATGTGGTGGTCTGTGGGGCCAGTCTCAAGACTATGACTGTATGGTGACCTCCGCCGCAAAGGGCGGGGTGTTACAGGACCTCTTGGCGAGTGGGGGTATGGTTGGGGTTGTGTGGTGAGGGTTTGTGAAGGCACCGTTGGTGTGATGGCTGTTTGTACACCAAGCACAGGGCGAATGTGACATCGAACTACAAGAAACCCAAGCTTTCCTCTTTGGCCTCAAGATTGCTTGGGAGTCGGGCTATAGACGTATTGAAGTGGAGAGTGACAGTTCTATTCTCATTGCCAGGCTCCGGAAGAAGCAAGTTTTTCGCTCTACTATAGGTTTTATTTTAGAAGAGATTTTATTATGGCTGTCGTACTATGAGTTTATTTCTTTTTCTTATGTACCTAGAGAAGCAAATAAAGTAGCAGATAGAGTAGTTAAATTCCAGCCTTACGATCTCCAGGATCGTATCTGGAAGGGAGACGATGACATGCCAGGTGAGATAGTTGATCTGGCTTGTGATGATTTTTTACAATCGATTAATACAAATTAAAGACCCTTCGGGTCCCTTCCATCAAAAAAAAAAAAAAAAAAACCATCTCATCTCTTTTTATATGCTGTTGTCACTAACCCAGTAACCCTCAACTACTGTTGATCAACCTCTCCACAAAAATGTCGACCACAATAAAGATAAACTCACTCCTCCTTCCAAGCCACCACAACTTCACGTCCTTACCCACCACATCATTCCTTTCCCTCCACTCCACTCTCACTCCAAAACCCATTACCCTCCTCTCATTCACCCAAACTCTCCCACCAACCCACAAACCCCCCCGCTCACTTTCCATCCCCTCAGCTTTCTCACCCCTCTCCGAAACCAGCACCGTTACCCTCTCTGACGCCGTTAACGGAGGAGATTTACCGTCTTCTCCTGGCGTTTACGCCGTTTTTGACTCTGACGGTGCGCTTCAGTTTATTGGCCTTTCTCGTGATGTTAAAGCTAGTGTTTCCTCTCATAAGAGTAAACTCTCTCCTCAACTTTGCTCCTCCGTTAAGGTAACCTTTTTTTAAAATAATATTGCTTTTGTTTTTTTATTAATTAATTAATGCCTCATTTTTTATATTATTTATTGTTACGAGCTGAACTGAACTGGACTGAAGTGTTTAAAAGAACGCGGGCTTATTTAGTTAAGGAGTCTTTACTCCAATTTAATTCATTTGCGTGTAGGTATAGAGAATTGAGCATAATGCCATAATTGGAAGTTTGGTGTTGGTGTTTAGTGTTCGTTTTTGATGTTGTTTGAAAGGAAATATTGTGAATGTGAAATTGGGGCCGTTACTATTAGTAGGAACACTGAGCACGATTGAGGCCCTGGAAATTAGCAGATTGATGCGAGAGAGAATGCTAAAATTAGCAAAGAGCAAATTCAATAGCAGATTGATGTGAGAGGTAGTTTTGGTTTTGGAGAGAATTTAGGCCAAATACCATCTTAATATGTGGATTTGTGTCAAGGGTGCATATGGGAATGAAACTTGAGCCTTGTATCTTTGTGAGTCCCAAGGAGGCTTGTGAGTTGTGACTCCGAAGTTCGATTTTGTATGCCAACGTTGTTATGCTTAATCTTCAGATCCCATGGCTTTGTGGTAGTGTATATTTGTCTGGATGATTATGTGAAAGGTCCACATACTCAAACAAGTGAACTATGAGATTTGTTTAGGTCCTAGCTAAGTGTATTTGAGCAGTGATATGTTTGGTGCACTATAAGAGTGTAAGGTTGTGTTGATCTTGGTTTTCGGGCGAGCAAGGGCCAAGCTTTGGACGCTTGGTTGGAGCTAAATGAAGATCTGTGGACTTGCGCGAATCAGTGGGAGACAAATAACGGAGATGAAACACAAAATTTTAATGGCTTATGGATGAGGAGTTTGATTTTTCCCATATATAAGTCTCCACATTTTATCTCCTGAGACTGGGAGGGGTGATCTTCAGGTAGTGAGCACTTTTTTCTTTTGAGTGCGCTCTTTGTTGTTCTTTGCTTGTCTAACTCCTTTCTTATTATGATTTTTATCTGAGCTGGTCTACAGCGGATAGCTAGTGTGATGATTATTTTTTTTGTAAATTTATATGGCGAGAATTAGGGGAGTGTATTTGGTTGAAAAAGGAGATGTTCTCAAGTCGACTGAACTTCTGGAAATAGAAAGGTGATATATGAAATTGAAAACATGGGGTGTGCCTGTGTTGTATGGGAAGACCAAAGACATTGCTATAATCAAGTCTTGTATTGGCGTAGATGCTCATGATTCACCAACCTTCTTTCTTCGTACCCTGTATGCATGGTTTGCTAGATTTCTGTATCATCTGTATGTCATGCGTTCTAATGGAAGAGGTGTTTTACAAGAGCGAAAAAGTAGAGGGTGAGGGGATCTTCCGAAGTGAAAATCAGAAGCTTGAACTTATATGGTGATTTGGAGGAGGAATGCCCGTTATGTTCAGGTGCTATGCAACAGAATTTTACAAGTATTTGTCAGAAATGTAGTATATTCTTTTCTGTAAGTTATGGGCATAGAGCCATAGAGAGAAGTTGATTTTTTTTGTTAGATATATTATTAGAGTAATTGGTAAAGCAATGAGAACTGTTATGGAGTGAGAAGTTTAGAGCATCTGATGCGTATGTATCACCAAGTTTGTCGTGAAGTTTTAGAAAGCGTCTGGATCGTATATGTTCTTAAGTAACTCTGTTGTTTCGTGAAGTTCTGTTGGCTATGCACTTGCGATACGTGTGCTAAATAGAATTCCATTCTGGCATGTGTCCAGAGTTTTTTGCACCTAAGTAAATCTCTGATTTGTTATATTGTTGCAGCAACTTTGAATCCATTTAGGAATCAAGTTTTTGTTAGACTACAATTGGTTGCAAACTTGCAATTACTGGTACCTGGTTTTATTTGTCAACATGACTCTCCCCCATTAAGAGGCTGTGATTTTTGGAGTTCGATGAACTGCTAGTTGAAGAATAAAACTGACACCATGGTCTCCTTTTGTGAAGATTTTAGGATTTGGCCTGGAATATCATCACTCATGGTGAAGAAAGACCAGATATCTGGGGGAAAGGCGTGGGCCATTTCAACCATATGCTTTTCTGTTGTTGGCTTGTAGTTGTATAAGAGTCAGAATCAAGAACTGGGAAGTACAGCATGATTACTCTCACAATTATTGCGCTGGTTGAACTTGATCATTGCAGCATGCAGTGTGTCAATCCCAACCCAGTTGTAAGCCATCTTTGAAAACCAGCATTGAATATGCCACTTTCAAATAGGTTGGGTCTGATGGGAAATTTTGCTGACAGGGTTAAAGGGTACTGGATAGTGGATAGTGAGATGTGTAGATAGCAGACTCAATATTCAAGTTTAAGAGTTGAGTGGAACTGACTGGAAGTTTATTGAGTTGCATCTGTCTAATGCTATGTGGCACTGGCATGCGCTATGCCGAACTCACTGGAAGACTAAGGGAAGCTGAAAATTGTGGTTAGATGTTTAGAACCCCTACTGATATTCAGAAACTACCACATATAGTTGCAAGAAGTGACAATAATTCTTCCCTGCTTTTATGCGTTACTGTATCAGTTTTCCCTTTCTTGTTTGAGTGACACTTTGGATATATAATTATTGCAATATGATATGAGGGAACTTTTCTTGAAGTAGAGGCATTGAAGAAGTTAAGTGACATGTAGAAGGGTACAGTGGCGATTTCATTCTGTATAATGTGCATTATGTGCGTGTCCGGCAAGATTCCAGTGGCCATTCACTTCTTGTATTTCTTATTGATAGACTGCTGATCATGCTTGATTACTTCTTACTGCCCTGCTTATGATGTTTAGGTTGGAGTTGTTGATCAACCTGATAGAGAATCCTTGACCCAAGCTTGGAAGTCATGGATGGAAGAGCATCTTGCAGCTACAGGAAAGATTCCACCTGGAAACGAGAGTGGGAATGCTACTTGGTTTAAACCACCGACTCAAAAGAAGTCAGATATCCGCCTAACTCCTGGACGCCATGTGCAGCTAACAGTTCCTCTGGAAGAACTCATTGATAAGCTGGTGAAGGAGAACAAAGTTGTTGCTTTCATCAAAGGCACTCGAAGTTCCCCAATGTGTGGGTTCTCACAGAAGGTTATTGGGATCCTTGAAAGTGTTGGGTTGGATTATGAGAGTATTGATGTGCTTGATGAAGAGTATAACTACGGGTTGAGAGAAACACTCAAGAAATACAGCAATTGGCCTACATTCCCTCAGATTTTCGTTAACGGGGAATTGGTTGGAGGATGCGATATTTTGACCTCCATGCATGAGAAGGGTGAAATTGCCAGTTTGTTCAAAAATTAACCCGTGACTGTAATGCTGGGCTGTATACCTGCATATTCTTACCCTCTTTTGTTGCCGGAGGTCAATGTACAGCTTAGTCTGTGGTGGTTAGTTTGTTTGTAACTTGTAAGGTGACTACTTTTAACTCCCTCCATTGGAAGAAGTTTTTGAATGGATTAAGACATCTTAGAAAGTAAAGAATTGATAAACCACAATCATAGTTTGATGAAGAATGATTGGAAGAAGATACTAAAGCGAAAATTCCAAGCCTATGATTGAAAAAACACAATCTTAAGTTGCTGATTCTTTGTTTTCTCCAATTATAGTCGTCCTTGGACGTTTTTACGCTAATGCTACAATCTAAGGATGGGCAAGCCGAGCTTGAGTTCTAGGCGACTCGGACTGGACTCGGCTCACTTACATTTAATCACCTTGCCATTGACCGAATTTAGGATTTAGGCCAAGCCTGTGGAGGAGAGAAAAGAGTACAGAATGGAAGTAAACATGGTCACATGGATAATAACAACTCAAGCAGACCTTGAAAGGGGTGCTGCTCTGATTGCCACACATTGAATTAGCTACCACTCTGGCAATTCAACGTACCGTAAAAAATAAATTCCAGATTGCTAGCTAGGTAATGAACAAAGGCCACAAAGGACCCTATGAGTGCTCAATTCTTGATCAGTCAAATTTCTAGAGTGTATAAATAGGTGATTGAGGCCGCAAACGAATCCAAGAAATCCAAGTATCATACACTTGTACCTCCAGAACCCTCAAGAAACATGCACACACAGTACAGATTGGTTCGAGTATGGCTCATTCAACTACAAGAAGCAAATGCTTAACTTGCATGCTGCACGCCTGCACCTCGTCGTCATGGTATCACAAACAAGAATACATAGTAGTTGCTTTGTGGTCTTTTGATTGACATCATAACTGAGGAAGCCGCACAACATGATGAGAAGTCTATGCTTCATGTAGCTGAATGTAGCCATTCTCGATACAGTCTTCCTGATTTGTTTTTGCTTTGCAGAATCATGATGATTAGCTTCTGAGGCTACAACTGGCGTGTCTAATTAAGACGGTAAGCAGTGTTCTCTTTCGACATGAGATAGACTAACAGTATGTTTTTCCTGTCAGCATGCAGGTCTGCATTTGAGGAAAACCTGTGAGATAACCTCACATATTGCTTCCATAAAGATGCAGCAGAGCTTTAACAGATCATGCCATATATTTGAGACATGAATGATGAATCATAGACATAGTAGTATCTAGTCTAGTAGAGGTAGACAACTGGCAGCAGCAGGTGACGACCCAAACATCCAAATTCTTCCAACATAATTTAGAAACTCCTTAGTTATAATTGAAAAAACAATGTAAATTTGGTTCACTCTTGTAATTACAGGTTGCTAAAGACATGCAATATTTCGCAGGTGAAAGCATAGTACGTACCTCAAACTCACAGCAGTCCAATTTCAGACTTTTAAAGAGCCAAAGAGACATGCACCAGAAACGGGCGGTTGGCTATGGCGCCATGCTACTATGAAGAAATCGAATGTGGAATAAGCTGGCAACAGAGCAACTTAGCTGGAGCCTCAGCAGTCAGCACAAGCAGGAAGGATGCGCTTCTTTTATTCTTAACAGAAGACCATCTTAGACTAGAAAAACAACTTTTGTGGCTTTTGATGTATGATTTGTCGTCTGATCTACCTTGTTGGCGTCATTATATGGTATGAATAGTTATCTTTCCTGCAATATTAGCAACATAATCTTCTGACGTTGGACATGCCCTTTGAGTCTTTTAGATCTCTGCATAACATAGTACATACTACATACCGGATTCTGAAAGCGCTCAGTACCACAAGTCTAGAAACATACATACACCTTGCATTTTCTATTTGTTCCTGCTTCTGTTTCCTCAATTGGTTGTTTTGACTCCTCCAAAGTCGAACTTCATGTACAAATCAATATAAATGATGACTACGAACGAAAAGGGATGCAAAAGAATGTACATGGATACATGGTAGCAACGACCAAGGATATCATACGTTAAGCAATCTCTTTCATTTTTCTTTTGACAAACTACTCCGTATATGTTTGAGAAATCTTCACCTATACAAGCTATCTCATACTAGACATGGAGATTCAAAAGTTTACAAGTCATCCATGGCACATTGACCTAAACTGCAACAATCGAAGTAAGGTGTTATCGCACCTCTGTGAGCTATAGTACTCATGCTGCTGCACACAGAAAATAACAGCTTCCTCCTTGTACAAAGAGTTACTAGCTATTTCTACCAACTTTTCCTTTGTCAAAAAAACATTGATTAGTAGCAGATCAGCAGTTATACACTCATCACTTTGGTACTTCTCCTCGGAAGACCTTCCAAGGACCTCCATAAAAAACTGGTTTCATCAAAGGTACCATCTCACCAGGATGCTCTTCCCAGTGTTTCTCCTGCAAAATAATCAGAACCAAGATAAGTTTTCACCTTCTAAAATGTGGGTAGAGGAAGACCAAATTCACATATTTAAATCACAACTACGTCAAAAAGTACATGATCGTCCCCATGATGCAAATATCGTGTCAATTGGAGCTGCTGGATTACACTCATCGACACACACCAAACCTAATTGAAGCCTACTATGTATGAAGCAATAATTGCCAGTGACCAAGGCAGTAGTCAGATCGCGAGAGAGAATAATTTATCTCACGAAATCAGGATGATTTCAAAAGAACAAGGAAACAAGGAAGAGTAACACCGAAATGCCAATACATTACTAACGAGTAACGACACAGGCCTTTGAAACTAAGCAAGCCACAACGTAGTCATGGATATGTATATCAAGAAACGTAAAGTCCACACACTTTAGATCACCTACTCACCTTAGTTATGAATATCTCCTCTACAATCTAGTGTGAAACAAGAACACATGTCTAGCCTTGCAAGACCCTCCCTAACTAGATACTGCAAAACCCATAGCTAAGCTCCAAAACATAAGAAACTACAAACATACCAAACAAGATAAGAAACACAGAGAAGGAATTTTATGTTATTCCCACAATCCAATAAAGAGTTACTACCTTGTAAAGTTGCTCAGTGAAGGCCGCACCAATGACCCCAGTGTAGAATGCAGCAACATAAACTGCGACAAGAGGCGTGAATGTCTTTGGCCGTCTACAAGGTTCAATCATATCCCACAGAATCGTTCTCTCCCACTTGGTGTATACATAATCTGCATATTTTCTCCATAGATAGCTGGTCATAGTGTTGTCTGCGACAAGACAGAGCGGAGGATCAAAAATTGAATTGTTACCATCTAAAATTAAGGAACAGAGCAGATGAATGCTAATAAACTAACCATATGATCCACACTCCACAGTATAATATATAAACCAAAAAAAACCCTGCAAACTTGAATCCCATTATTTTCTTTTTTACAGGAACCGGAAAGACGGCTAAGAAAGTAAGCACCTCCTCCACCAAGTGGCCCAAAACCAAGAAGTATCGGTACTTTTTCTTATTTAAAGTTAAAAAACTTTGGGTTGGCCTCACAGCTCTTATGAGTCACGGTGAGTTGCATACAAACAAGTATTGATCAAGTAGACCTCAACTTGACTCAGCCTGATGATATCATAATAGACCAAGTGACTCTGAGTCAATGACCAGTGTCTAATTGAATTTGGTTTAATTTTTCTTCTGAATTGGTTTGCCTTTGCCTCGACTTGATAACTTGACCACTTAAACGAGATTTTGAAAATAAGGAAAACAATTAAAAACTTTTGCACAAGAAACAAAAACCGCCAGCTGCTAAACAGATAAAAGGACACCATCCTCCTGACTGGTCTAAACTGGGGGAAATCTGTAGTGTCCAGACATCTTCTCTTTCACTATATAAACACACCATTGTTCAGCTCATTGTCTCTCCCTCCCTACAAACGATCATTTACCAATTTAACCCCTTTAGTAAACTACTTAGGAGGCATTTGTTTCACTAAGAAAAGGTCAATTGTAACATTATCAGAATATGTTCCCGTAACCGATTGTTTGTTTTTGGTGGCCACCAGATCTGCTCATTTGTTACCGAGGACCCTCCGCTGGCATCAGTTCCGGTATTAACTAAAAGGTCGTTCTGTTTTGTTTATTTTGCATGCACTCTTTTTGTGCATGGGCTGGGGAAGAGAGATAAAGTGAGGGGCGACTACGGATGAGGGAAGCAGAAGGAGAAGCAGAAAATAGAAGCATACATCGCGAGTGGGCTTTCAATCTAACCAAAACAAAATTACAGAAACAAAACCAAACCGAACACATAACCTAAACGAATTCCCAATTCATCCAAATCGTATACCATTACCGTTTCATTAAACTAACTCATACCAAACACCCCCTTAAAAGTTGTCACCATAGAGTACCTATACTTGCACATTTCACACTTGCCCATTTTCACAACCATAACAACACAACCATCGCCACCCATATTGCGGTTACAAAGGGCCAAAAAAAAGATGACCCGCGAGCATGAGGATTTCTTTACAGAGAAAGAACCACATACCAAATTACCAACAACATCAACTAAGTGTAAATCCCCATTCAATGAGGGTGCTCGGGGGTCGGGATGTACGCAACCTTACCCTTGTTTAAGAAACAAAGAGATTGTTTCCGAGATTGACTCTAAACTGCATTCAGCAAAATGGTAAATAATGACAATGACAATAACAAATTTCAGACCACTCTCTCTCTTTGAGTTCTCGAACTCGGAAACTCCCTTTCCACAACAATAATAACATAGCCTGAATCTCAAAACAAAACACTCGCACAGAGAGTCTCCACTCTCTTCCCATCAAGTGGAACTTTTTTTCTTCTTCTTTTGTCAAACCTCTACTACTTATATCATTTGCTATCCAATTAACACCCCTAGCTATAATATTCAATTCAATAAATAAATTATAATACACCCACTTATTCATAAATGTTTTGTAAGTCAAGTTTTTAAGAAAATTTGCAGAGCCACCTCAAATAAACAGTAATGAAGCATAAATTTGATGTGGGTATGGTTTTAAAATACTAAAAGATCAAATCTTTTTTCACTTACATTTGACATTATATAACTAATTTAATTTACTCTCTACAGAAAAACAGGAAAAAAAAAAGACAAGCTAATAATATACAACACATGCTGGTTCTCAAAAAGGACATCTAACAATGAAATAATGATGACAACTAACTTAATGATGAGACAAGAGGCAATAATACATGATAATCACAGTACTGAACTTAAGTTACAATATAAATGAAAAAGCATAATAAAGGAAAAAGAGCAAATGAGAAAAAATGCAAAACCTCAAATGGGTTGACAACTGACAACACTGTGAGAGGTAGCGGCGCTTGAGGGGTACGCGTTGAACAGGGCTGAAGCGTGCGAGTGGGGCGCTGGCTGTGGTGGAGTAAATCTTGGCAGTGGAGACAAATGGCTTTTTATTCAGTTGAGGAACCGGCTGTTAATAAAAGAACCGCTGGTTTTTCATATCCTCGGTTATTTTTGAGATTTTAATAAATAATTTTCGGTAATCGAGTTTTTGGTATTTGTTTTGACAATTTTGTTAATTAAAACATTTAAAAGGGACCATTCGAATCTTTTCTATTGTACTTAAAGAAATCAGAAAATTTTGTGTGAGTCCGTTTTGATACATGAGACTGGATAAGGGGGTCATTATTGTATAGCAGAGGGTCATTATTGTCTAATCGACGAGTCATTATTGTATAGTCGATGGGTCATTATTATCCAGTTTCATATATAAAACGGGTTAACATAATTTTTTGTGTAAGTAAATTTTATTTTTGATTTATTTCAAAATTCTGGAAAAAAAAAAAAGAATTGTAGCACTACATACGAACAAAACACAACTATTAAATTTGAATTTCATTTCTAACACTTTTGAAAAATTATGGTAATGTTTTGTTGGGCTTCCAAAATTCAAATAAAGAAAAATAAATTTATTTTTAATTAAAATAATATTACATCAAATTTTGAATTATGTAGGAATTATTAATAGGGAAAAACCAAATCAAAAAACATTAAGTATGAAGAGTAACTCCATGTAATAGCTAACCGAGATGATATTATGAATTAAAAGACAAGATTGTTCGCGATAATCCTCATTTGAGCCGATTGTTCTAACATAAAAAATTACGGTAAATAATGTATAGTTGAAAGCCTGAAACCTTATAGCCTGCAACGATCTAAATAAGGTTTACAATGAGTTTTCTGAAAAATTACACAGTGCATTAAGTCATTAATTTTGATTTTGGCTGTGAAATTATTAATTTTAATGGATACAATATAGATGTATAACAAAAATTTTACATTTTGACATCTTTCACAACTTCACTATATCGCTCTAGGCTTCAATAATTAAAGTACAAATTATTCTCAATAATTTTTAAAGTCGAAATTATTTAAAATTATACTCCGTAGTTTTTTGAAGGGATTTAGAATTATAGTTAAAAAGGGATTATCCACAATAATTTTTCCTATTAAAAAAATCTGACCAGTAAAATGAATTAAAAAACTCTCTCAATAACAAAACAAAACTCGTGTCAAATTTTACAACTACTAGAAGTCTAGAACGGTAGAATTACAATTTACAAGTTGAAGTTCACCAAGGGCCAAAGGCTAGTAGAAACGGCCACGAAGTGTTTAACGAACAACACCACCAAAACTGCTAAGCAGTTAAAAATAAAAAATCACAGCTGCTGGAACTTCTGGTGTTCTGTTCTAAAGATCTGTCTGACTTTTCACTATAGTTCTGTCCCCTCAAATTAACATCAAAACCCCCCATCATTAACACCTCTAGCCGACATTTCACGCAATCATTAATGTCATTCGGTTCATAAACTCATTTGCTTTCCTGTCTGTCACCAGCAAATAATAACAAAACACACACATCATATATCCATTCATATATTTCCCAACCATAATATAACAACCCATCAAAACAAAACAAAAGGAAAATGGATGAGAAAGAAGTGAATATTGAAGATGAGAATATCCCTTTATTATCAGCTCAATCTTTAATATCATCATCTGGGCATTTCAAACTGTATGAGAAAATGGAGTTACTTGAGTTCAAAGATAAGTTTGTGATCAGGGCAGTTGGTGATGATCATTCTCCCCAACAAGGCTTTTCTGTTAATCGTTTTGATGGTGAAATTCAGCCACTTTCCAGTTAATCATCTCACACCCTTTTCTTTTTTTGTTGGTTTTTCTTTTTTTTTTGATTTGCTGGTGACCCTTTGGTTTGAATTGTTCTAATGTTTAATTTTGTTACATTTTGTGAACTTTAGTAGCAGAAAGTCCTTTTTGTCCTACATAGTTTAGTATGTCACACATATAGGTCTGTTCTTTACAACTTAAGTTCAGTTTAGTTTTTCGCAGTGACTTGCGAATCGTAAGAAGTTTTGATCCCGATATACATTCGTAGTTATTAGTATATCATTATAAAGGTCTCACCATATAGTTTCGTGGACGTACAATATTGACAAGGTTTTGATAATTGATTGAGTGTCAAAACAATTAACCAAAACATTCAGTACAAATGAACAGGCCCATAGTTGTATAAGTATGTGACAGTTAATTTGCCACAGAGATAGTATAACTTAGAGCCAAAGTACTAGTGGGGTCAAGGTTGCATACTT
Organism: Pharnaceum exiguum; assembly: GCA_900322385.1. NCBI lineage: Eukaryota > Viridiplantae > Streptophyta > Magnoliopsida > Caryophyllales > Molluginaceae > Pharnaceum > Pharnaceum exiguum. The sequence continues at coordinate 13,928 of ONZK01001722.1, read as the reverse complement.
CTTGAACTCGCGAGGGAAGGCATTAGATTGTCATGGACTGGAAGTGTGTCAGTTTTGTAGTTTTTGTTAATAGTACGGCAGCAGTAGCACCTTGATTCTTCATCTATTGACCTTAGGAGTCTGTGTGGTGTGCAGGTGATGATGTCCTCGGCAACCCTGACAAAACCTCCACAATTTTTGGTGTCCTTGGCACTATTCGGTTGGTGGCAGGTATCTCTGAAATTTTCGTATCATTTGCTTGTTCTTTTTCGCAAATTGAGGCTTGATATTTGGCACTGTGAGAATCAGATGAACACTACCCGTCTACCCGTATTTGGCCTATACTTCTTTTCTGTCGTTGCTGATTGATTGGAGTAGATAAAAAACTTAAGAGCAGTGGGTAAGCAGGTTGCTCGCATCTTTGTCTTATCTGATACATGATATAGGGCATTCTATGCAGGATCTGGATCTTAGCCTACTAATATGTAATGCTTTTGTATTGGTTGAATGAGGAACCTTTTAATTTTTTGATAGCTAAGTAGGTCTACAACTCGGCATTTTCGATGAACATTGATGAAGTGAGGGTTACATCATGGCATGTGCTTCGCCTGTCTCACCTTTCTTTTGTCTGCAGGTTTGTATATACTTGTAATAACATCTTCCAAAGAAATAGGAACGTACCTTGGTTTTCCTATCTTTCGTGTAGAATCTATCAAGTACTTACCATGCAATCAAGCGATGAAGCAATTAACATCTCAGGAAGTAAGATGTACCTCTCTCAGGCAATTAGTATTCTCCTTTGTGCATGCACTTTCTGCTGATAGAAATTGTGAATCATGTTTTGTGCAGAAAAGAGATGAAGCATACTTCAGGAACTTATTGAGATTGGTGGAATCTACTCCAGGATTATATTATTCTTATGAAACTGATATAACTATAAAGTATGACACTGTTGCTGTGATGAGGGTCTACCTAAACAACGAGAGTTAATAGTAGCAATACTAATATTTACTTGTCTTTTTACCATAATTCCAGTTTACAGAGGAGGTTACATTTAGCAGAAGGGTGGATGACCAAACCAATATGGAAGCAGGTTAGCGTCTGATTATATATGTTATCTAAGTTGATTTTTTATATATGGTGAACATTGTTAAATTGTACACTACCTTTAGAAAATCAGTATCTTTAGGTTGAGAATATTCCTTCTTTCTCTCCATCTCTCACCCGTTTCTCCTGTATTTTACTCCACCCTGTTAGGAATCATCAGAGCTACTTCCTTGGTTAGAAATAGAATGTTGTAGAGAACAATATTTAATCTGATGTCTCTGCCAGTGATGCATTGGTGGCCCGACAAGGCACATATTCAGTAAACAATAGAGCATTAGAGCAATATTATTATTTCTACAGACATTTCTGTATTGAGAGGTTAATGATCATGGCATTGCATCCCCTGAAAAGCACCCATGGCCATGGGTGTGGAAGATATAGTTATTTGTTTTCCACTATTATCTGCTGTGGATTGTTTCGACAATTTTCTTGGTAATGAGCCGCCTACTTGAAGTTTAGAATCTTTCGAAATTACTCGAGGGATACAAGTTCACCAAGTTGGCCATTGATGTGGGTCCGGTATCGTGATTAACCCTAGGTGGATGTTGTTTGTACTTGAAAATGAAGTTGATAACTTGTAATCATAGTGCTCAATAAGTTTTTGGCAATATCATAGAAGTGCAATCACACATATTTCGACTAGTCAACTACTGTAATAATGCTTTGAGTTGTTGTTTAAATGTTGCTCTAAGTATGAGTAGGTTTAGGGAATTAGGGTGCAGAATGAGATTGGAATTAGGTACGAGGCATTTTGACTATCATTTTGGAAATTAAACTAATATCTTGATTTTGTGTGCATTTCAGGCCGACCCACGATTTGTGTGGAATAAAGCTCTTCTGGACGATCTTATTGAATGCAAGGTGATAGATTTGAAATCCTACATTTTGGGATGATAGTTCTGTGGTTATGTGACTAGCGAAGCTTACTTTGTTCTGTTTGCTGAAATTGCACTCTCTTTTTTTTTTGAACTCTTCAAACAGCTTGACAGGTTTATTCTTCCTGTTTTGCAAGGCAATATCCTTCAACGCTGTCATTCAGAAATTTTGACATTTATGTGCATATATGTTATTCTTACTACCTTCTGTTTTGGCGACGTTCCTAGTTGCGTATGTATTAAGATTCAGTTACTTGGAACGGATTTAGCATGGAGTTTTTTTAGATAAGAAAAATTTTCATAATAAGGAGGACAAGTTGTTCATTAATAGCATGGATATGTCACCTCTTTTCTTAACAATATATAAGCTTCCAGTCTGCTGAGCTGATATTGAAAGATGTACCTGTTTCCATCAGCTTGATATCGAGGAGATGTACACGTCGACTAGGTATAATGATAAGAAAATTTTGTTAGATACTGTTTGGTTTATTTTATAATGGTACGACTCATAATATCACTGAAGGGACCAGAATGTGGAGAAGGGGAGCGAACCTGGAGGGGGATGCTGCCAATTTCATTGAAACAGAGCAGTTGGTGGAGCTGAAAGGCTTCAGATCCTCTTTTTTGCAGGTAATTCTGAAAGTTTCACAATTCCAGTGCTATGTGCAAGATGCTCTCGAGTATATTTATGTCCACAGTCCAAAACTGAACAGGAGCGTTATGCATTCATCCTCTGTCTTTGGCGTTCTTTTTCTTACTTATTGGTGCACGGCTGCACACTGTAATTTCAAGTTATCTCTTGCTGGTTTCCTGTTGATCATTTGTACTCTGTCAGCCTCACACATATACTTAAAGATTTGAGATGACTGAGCAGCATATAAAGGGTATTGTGATTAGCTTTTATGAGATAAACACCAACCATATTTGTGATTTTCGGCTCTGTCCCTCTGGGGCTAGCAGCTCCAGTTCATTGGCTAATGCAAGCAAATTTGCAGACAAATTTTAACGCACTCAGGTGTTAGAAATATTTTAACTGTGCTAGCTGATTTTAAATGAAAAAAGCTGCTTACGCATCTCCCCATAGATACTTGGAATGCTAGTCTTTACTTTACATATTCCTTTACTTCACACTCCATTCTGAAAAGCAAAGGACAGTAAGCTTTGTTCTCCATCTTTGGTGGTGGTGGCATGGTGTGCCTCTATTCCAGATGTATGATATCCCTAACCGCCTCTGAAAACAACCAGAGGCTGTTTCCGCAAGATAACAAACAACTGACATTGTTCTCTGGTTGCAGACTTAAACTTGCAATTTCTTTTCTTTGTGTGGTATAAACCAGGTTTTTTCATTACATTTTACCAGGTTATCACCAGGTCGAGAGATGTGTCAGAAATCAAAGAATATTTGTTTCTGAATATTGAACATGTATGTCTTGCAGGTTCGAGGATCAATACCAGTTCTCTGGGAGCAAATTGTTGACTTAAGTTATAAGCCACGATTGAACATTATCAACCATGAACTAACGGTATATCTGATGTCTATAACTTTGACTATGAGTGTTTGACTTAGAAGTCACTGTCTTATAGCCCTCTTTTTTCCTCCAGTCAGATGTTGTGGTGCGTCATTTCCATGATCTATCACAAAGATATGGGGAAATTTTGGCACTTGACTTAACAGATAAGGTGAGAAGAACATGCCTATCTACCTTTTTGTGCTCTTTATATTCTGCATATATGTGCGAGAATACCCCAAACTCCTTGTAGTTGTTAAATCATATGAACCATAATACTTGGTCCACCATCATGCGTAGCATGTATTTTGTATATTGTATTGTGTTCAGTATGTTGTGAATATGACATCTTTTATTCCTTATCTGTTCTCTTCTTGTTGTTTTACCCGTTGCAGCATGGTGATGAAGGGAAACTAAGCAGTGCCTATGCTACTGAGATGGAAAAGCTTCCAGATGTGAGGTGATTCTTCTCAGCTGCATAATTATTTTTTTAAGTCTATTGATTAAGCTGTCATGGACATAACAGATTGTAGTTAGCTAGAAAAAAAGAGCTTTTTTTCTTGTAGATAAAATTGTGTATTATTGAAGACAAGAGTATTGTTTATTTTACTATAAAGGTTCTAAAGTTAGAAAGGTTACTAAGGTTTATGGATAACTAGCTATCTGGAATCAGGTTAATGAAAGATATAAGGTTGTCTAGCCAAGAAGGTAATAGTGTTAAAAATGTTGACCCTTGAGCAGATTTGTTAGGGTTTTTTAAGCACTTTATATCAGGAGATTGCCATATCATTCCCTTTTAAATTTTCTTTTGGAGGATTCATCTGTATGCTTCTGTTAGGATGTACTCCCTTCGTCCTACCATCTTGTTCCTTTTTTTCTTAGGCACAGATATTAAGTTAGATAGAAAATTCCACCTCTGCCCTTTTTTTCTGGTTAAAAATTATTATAACAGCTTTTGTCTAACCCAAATGCAAAAAGTATATAGGCAACTAAAGGATAGCAATGGGGTAAGATTTTGGGACAAATCAAAAAAAAAAGGGACAGAGGGATCTATCTTATCTTACAGAAAGCTGCAGGATAAAATAAGACAAGGACAAAATGTAGATAGGAGAGTTTTGGGGGTGCTAATGCTGATACATTTTCCATCTCAGTGATGCAAATGCTAAAAAAAATGCAATTTTCATTGAATTGAAGTATTGTACCTTAGCATTTTAACCTTTTTTCAACTAGATGGATTATCCTCAACTGAATTTCTTACGGTTTAATTTACTTTATTGGAGTGCAGATTTGTAGCTTTTAACTTCCACAGTGTTTGCGGCGGCTCCAATTTTGAAAAC
>ONZK01001721.1:0-10802 GCA_900322385.1 Pharnaceum exiguum | reverse complement strand
GCTTACAATTCATTTACGTTGATAGTTATTCTTATTACTCAATTAGTAAAAATTTATCTTCAGAATTTTTTTTTGTCAACATGATTGTTCACGCACGATCTCCTAGCTAGACAACTTTGATCAAATCACCTATACTACGTTACTTTTTGTGGATGATCAAACCTTTATTGTTATGCGATTAGCATCAGCTCATATTATCTCCTATGCGGTTCCGTCCTACTAATATTTGGCACTCATTTTTGTTTTTTATTATGTTGTCATTATTTATTGGATCAAAACTTCTTTTTTTTTCCCTCGTTATTTCCTTTTTTTATTAAACACTTATTGGTATTTCTTCATTCTTATGTGGACTTTTTTTTTGTTGGCGCTCTCTAATTGGTGTTTTTTATTTCCCATGTGGCATACCTCAGAGCCCTCTTTCCTATGTGGCATAGCTTAGAGCTCCTCAAAAATGGTTCTAGTACATTTCTACCTATGTGACATGCTTTAGAACTCCTGAAAAATGCCTCTTATATATATATGTATAAGATTAGGGGCAATTTCTAAAGTAAGGATTATTATGAGAAAAAAACCTTTAACTAAAGCAGAAGCAAATATAAGCACATAATTAACTTTAACGACCTACTTCAAATGGGAAAAACTAATGTCAACCGAATTTGATTGGAAAAGCATAAACTTAACCAAACTTGTAACATGTAAGTTAAACAAACAGAGCTATCCTATTTGAAGTGTTAACTCATCATTATACATACAATAATATACAAAAACTGAAGGTATTATTAAATACATACTTTGCTTTACAAGAGATATGAATTGGAGGAGATTAAAATCAAGCATATTTAAAGGGAAAGACAATGGAGAGAAGATTGGTTAGCCAATTTTGGTTAGCCAATTTTGGGAGATGGAATAATCTCGATAAAATTTGGGACACTTCATGGTTAGCAAATACATATTTGTGATGACATATTATTATCCATCACTACGGGTAGGAGAACCTATACTGTAGTTATAGTCTCATAGACATAAGGGGAAGGCGAAGTCGCATCGGTATTTCGGGTCGTAGGTTTAAGGCAGGGTATCCACTATTTTTTTTTCATTAAAAAATTTAAAGATAAAATTTAGTGGCCAAGAGTGTATGTCCACTTTTTATTCTTATACCCCTTAAACACGTCAAGATTAGCACAAATCTGCTTCTTGATAAGGACATATTAGGATTCTCAATCAAGTGGAGATCCTCGTAATTCCTTCGGTCATTCCTAACTTGTAAAAAAAAGAAAATAAACTGTGTATACACTACACAGCTAGGTTGCACGGACACCTCTTCTAAGGAGACGTATCCGTGTCGGACACGTGTCGGACACCGACACGGGTGGACACACGCCCGACACTTCACTAAGTAGCGAAGTACATTTTCCCAATTTGATACAGTTATTATCACATATAATTTTACAATTTCATTAATCTTTTTCAACCTTAGTTGATAAGCTCAAAATAATATGAAGTTACACATTTTCCATTACTTTGTACTTCATTTCATTGTCTAATTTGTGTAATGATATTCTTTATAAATAAAAAAATATGTAAAAAATCTCCAATTCTTAGTACACCGGGTGTACGGGTACACCTTGTGAATTTATAACTAGTATTACAACATATATCATTAGTCACATTTTTAATGCCATTAGTCAGTCTCTTTGTAATTAGTCATAAATTAAAAAGGTGTACCAGTACACCCGGTGTACCAAAAACTTGCTGGTAAAAAATAGCTGTGTCCTGTGTCCTATGTTTTTGAAATGCCGTGTCGCCGTGTCCGTATCAGTGTCAGTATCCGTGCAACCTAGCTACACAGTATAAAAAGGACACAGAAAACTTAGTTATTCACAAACAAATATAGAAAAGTAAACTACGTCAAGAAGCACTCGATCAGCACATGTACAATGATGGTTGGGGTTTACCAATCAATAGCGGTAGCTTGTGCGGTGCTTTTATTGACATTGGCATGGCAAGCATTGAATTGGGTGTGGTTGAAGCCTAAAAGGCTGGAGAAGCGTCTTAGGGAACTTGGTTTCAAAGGAAATTCATACAAGTTCTTAACAGGGGACATCAAAGAAAACTTCGGATTGCGCAGAAAGATGAAGGAAAAGCCCATTAGCTTTACTAACGATTACTTCTTTCGTATCGACCCTTTCCTGCACCACCAAAACCAGAAATATGGTATTCTTTTCGTTTCATGTATTTATTATTGTTGTTTCATTTTTGCACTTAGTTTAAGAAATATGGAAATATATACGCGCGTACTGTACAATTTTCCCTGCACGATCACGTCACTCCTCCCCTTTCTTCACTATGTTTATGAGTAGTGGATTGGAGGCTGGAGCATGTTAGTTCATTATTTTCTTGGTCCTTGTCTACAAGACTACAACTCCCGACCTTCAACATCAAAGCCATGCATGTTAGCCACCTCACACCCAATTTTCCCGGCCAACAGCTTCATGGCTTCATATCTCTCATCTCACCATCACCCACATTTATCAAACGCCAGCAACTCCTTCAATTCTCTCTCCTTTCTTCCATCGCCATTAGCCTCCCACCTCAGGCCACCACAACTCCTCATCTCACCACCGTACCGCCCGATCCTCCAGCATTCTCGACACCACATGCCATCACTACCAGAAAATATCACGATCCACCGTGATCCCATGTTCATCGCCACTTCTCCAGCGAGTATAACTGACACTAGATGGAGACAAATCGTTGGGGATGCTGGTGGTTGGGAGGAGAGAGGAAAGAGTTGCTAAATGTTCATCAGCCTTTCTTCCTTATCCTTCTTCGTTCTTGTTCTGTAGGCCTTCCCTGAATGCTTGTATCTTAGCTTTTCTGACACCAGTTTTATTATATAGCCTTGCTAACAGTTGCTTTATCATTGATTCTTTCGTCAGATTTTTATCTGCATAACATGAAAGCACTTTTGTGGCCTTGTGCCTGCCGTTTCAATGCTTTTAATTCACTTATGGGCATGCCTAGGTTAGGGTCTTAGGGGTATTTTCCGGGCCGGTTCTGGTCACGGGGCAGGGTCACTTTGATCATGTATGTTATTGGTAGACTTGGCAAAACTGACCCGAACCCGAAATGAACACGAGATCCGGTTTTCCCGAGCCGAACTGAACACGAGCCGAAAATTTCCAAGATAATGTACTGAAAATTCATTTTTGAAGTCCAATATTTCGAAAAATAATATACCAGAAAATAATCCGAACCGAAATGAACCAATATAATCTGAACCACAACCCTACCCGAAAAATAAGAAATTTATTAGATTGACCCAAACCGACCTAAAACGAAAGCGAACCATTTGATCCGTTTGCCAAGTCTAATTATGGAGTGATTATTAAGGGGTCAATGAATTTTGAATTTTGAATTTTAAGAGGAGAATAGGTGGTTGTTGTGGAGGAAAAAACAGGAGAATGATTATTATTATTCCCAAATTGCGAAATAATTGATTCTTCATCTTAAGAGGTCTCGTACGGTGTACAGACCATGTGTTTTTTTTTTATAAAGTATTACAACATATATATTATTATTAATCACCTTTTTGATTCCATTAGCTAATACGTATCTATATTATTTGTCATAAATTTATTCGGTGTACCAAAAAATTACTAGAATAAAGCACACCCCTAATGGGTGAATGATAATACTTTTTTTTTTTGAGAACGTGAATGATAATACTTTACCTCCACAACTTTTTTCTATTGAATACTTGATCCAACAATTATTTCCATATTCATTCTTCTATTTTTATAGCCATTACCATCGTTGAGCAAGTATTGGTCAATTTTCTAGGATATCATCTACTCTCTCCGTCAATTTTATCTCCACCATTCTAGCAGTTCTACAATTAACTCACCTTACTTCTTTTTTTTAGTCAAAATTGCTGGGAATAATCTCTACTTAGGCCGATTATCCCAAAATAATCTCAACTTTAAAAATTGTTGGGAATAATCCGTACTTGGACCCTTGTAGCCCAGAATGATCCCATGAAATTTTAAAATATGTCAAAATATAAAATAAAAACTTTGGCTCTACATATATTCATTAGAATTAATGTATTTCATAGTCAAAATTAAAATTGATAGCTTCAGTAAGGTTTAATTTATCAAAAACTTGTTGTAAAAACTTAATTAGATCGTTTCGGGCTACAAGAGTCCAACTAGGGATTATTCCCTGCAATTTTTGAAGTTGGGATTTTTTTGGGATAATCAGCTCAAGTAGGGATTATTCCCAGCAATTTCGCCTTTTTTTATAAGAATATAAATGTGTTCACAAATTTTTTTTTACCACTTTTACCCGTCTAACCCTATATTCTTTTTTTTTTTGAGCGCAACCCTATATTCTTCTTTTCAAAAGGGATTCAAATATCTACATTTTTTTTTGTTGTAAAGGGGGCATTGAGGACGGTAAGGATCGAGCCCCCAACATTAGGGGTTGAAGGTGTGCTCTCTACCACTTGAACAACTCTCACTTCTTATTCAAATCTACATTAGAAAGACGAAAAAATACGCACCCTAAATATTAATAGTGGCGTACAGAATATGGGGTCGCGTGAACCCATATTCTCAAAAAAAAACTTTTCTTTTCATTTTATCTTTCAAAATATATTAATATGAAGTCTCATCATTAATTAATAGATGATAGGAAATAGTAAAAAAAATAAATTAAGATATCATAATGACTGATATTATGTTTACAATATAAACGAAGATGATAGGAAATACAGTAGTACTCTTATTTATACATATAAAACATGAAATTGATTGAGGCTGCGTTTTGTTCGATTTTAATAGTTCAATTTTGTGATTCCAACGTATTTTAGTCTAATTTCCAATTTAGCTTAGTTTTAAGTACATTAGTTATGAAATGAACTAGCTTTTTTTTTTGGTATTTTTAATTCAATTCATTTCAATATATTCGCATTTTTGCCTCATATTATTTTTTTTAGTTGATTTCAGTATTTTCAATTCAAAATATTACACTCATTAGAACTCTCTTGAAAAAATAATAATATGAATTGAAGTAAACAAATTCGAACCCAAAAAAAATTATAGCACTAAAGATGAATATTATATGTAAATCATTATTTTTTCTTTGACCCCATGTTTTAAGAACCTGGCTACGCCACTGAATATTAAGCCCTTTAAGAAAATTTACTTCGGTACCTCTTCAATTAAGCTTATTTTAGATTTTAATACTACATATTTTCTGAGCTATGAAAATACAATTGTCTTACTGTCCACTTATTCCTTTTAATTCGATTGTAGAACATGATACCTAAACCTAGTTAATAGTCAATGTCTGTGTGATTTATCATTACAGGTAATAACTCTTTCACATGGTTTGGGCCAGTTCCAACCATAACTATCACAAATCCCGAGCAAATGAGGGATGCCATGACAAGGATTGATGATTTCCCAAAGCCAATACAGAATCCGATTATTCGAACTCTTGTCCCAGGCGTTGTTAGCTACGAGGGTGAGCAATGGGCTAAACACAGGAAGCTTCTCAATCCTGCCTTTCGCATCGATAAAATAAAGGTACTCTATATTGATCACAAAGGCAAAATAGTAGTACATCAAAGGGACCTAATAATTGGTTGTTGTTTGTATCATTTGTGCATGCGCAGCTTATGCTTCCCGCATTTTATACTAGCGTTTCTGAAATAGTCGACACATGGGAGAAGATGACGTTGGTAACAGGCTCTGCAGAGATAGATGTGTATCCATACCTCATGAACCTATCAGCAGATGCCATCTCTCGGGCTGCATTTGGCAGTAGCTATAAGGAGGGGAAAAAAGCATTTGAACTTCTGAAAGAACACACTAACCTCATAATGGATGTTGCCCATTTGACGTACATTCCTGGATATAGGTTTGCAACAGGCAGTTATTTAGGCAATTATTTTCCCTGTAAATAATGTTACTCATAGGTGAACTTATATATTCTATTTGAGTAACTTTGTGATACCATGCAGTTATTTGCCCACTAAAACCAACAGAAGAGTCAAAGAAATAAATGTGATGGTCAAGGATTTTCTGATGAAAATAATTGATAAGAGAAAAAAGGCCATGGAGGCTGGAGAACCTGCCAAGGATGATTTGTTGGGAACACTTATGAAGTCCAGTCTTGAAGACATTCAATGTCATCATGGTGCTAAAAAAGGGCAATTTGGAATGACATTCTGGGAAATGATGGAGGAGTGCAAGTTGTTCTATTTTGCTGGGCAAGAGACCACCTCTAATTTGCTTGTTTGGACGATCATTATGTTAAGTAAGTACCCAGACTGGCAAACTCGTGCTAGACAGGAAGTTCTGGCAACATTTGGCATGAAACAACCGGACTTCAATGGGTTGAACACTCAGTTAAAAACTGTAAGTTTTTGTACGTCCATGTTGTTTTCTTTCTTTCTTCTTGAAGCTAAATTTGCTGTTATTTACTCTAGAAACTACTTATTTTTTTCTGCAGAATATTTATACTCATATGATCGATATTTATATATAAATAAATATGAATTGTGTACCCCTTGGTGCTTGGTGTAGGTGACAATGATATTGTATGAGGTGTTGAGGTTGTATCCCCCTGTGGTTGCAAGGCCTAAGAAGGTACTTTCGCGTGAGATAAAACTAGGGGACATGATCATACCCTCTGGTGCAGCACTTAGTTTGTCAATTATTCAAGCCCATCAAGATACAAGTATTTGGGGTGATGATGCCAAAGAATTTAATCCAGGAAGATTTTCCGAAGGAATTGCCAAGGCAACGAATGGGAACACCGCATTTTTCCCCTTTGGTTGGGGCCCTAGAATATGCATCGGGCAAAACTTTGCAATTGTCGAGGCTAAGATGGCATTATCTGTGATCTTACAGCGTTTTTCCTTCGACCTTTCACCTTCTTATGCACATGGACCGTTCCATTCTTTGTCACTTCAACCTCAATACGGTGCCCATGTCACTATTCGCCGACTATGATGACGTAATAAATACTATTAGCTCACTGAAGTTGAAGTTAAACGGATTCATAAAGCAGCTTAAATTTCAGGAGTTGTATTTTACTTTTATCTTGTGTGTTTGAAGTCCGCAAGTTGGTGCTCAGAGATATTATAGGTACCAAGTAATGCGTGGATGGATTTAGTTCCTCTTAGCTTTATCCCTTTGTTATTAGTTGTTTTTTTTTAATTAAGTAGTGTTCGAGGGCTAAAAAGTAATCTTTCTACCTGGGATCTTGCTTGCATTTGGCTTTTGAACTGTTTTTTCGTCAAATAAGATCTGTCTTTTCTCCTCCTCCTTCACTATACAGGAGAATATTCGTGATGTCAGGACCTAATACTAGAGATTATCTTCTTCTTTTATTGAGGGGTAAACTAGATTATCTGGTGAGGGTAATACTATACCTCTAGCAAAACTTTTTAAATGAGAAATGTGCGTGACACTGCTGCGGATCTAGGAAATTTGTATAGGGGTGGCGGATTGACAAATGCGTGTGGTTAGTATCATTAAATAAAGAACGACCAATCCATTTTATTTTATTTTGACAATGGATAAACTACTAGTTTGAGCTAGCTAGATTACTGATTCACCTGCAACATTACTACATTAGTGCAACATTACAACAACAGAATTACAAATAATATTAATGAAGTAATTAAAGTCATCAATTTCTACTTTGAATTGGTGGGCTTTCCACGAACGAACAAAAGCATGAGGGCACCACAAGAATTTCTTCCTAGTACCTGAATGCATCTTCTCATCTGCTTGACAAACTGTTTGTTTTCTTCCAATGTCCGTCTTACAACCAAAGCCCTTGTCAATAAAAAGTGCCTCCTACTGCAAGAAACCTTGAGCCATCCCAAAACTTTGGTGTTGAAAAGGAACTTTATGCAGGCTACATGGTTGAGGAGGGCGCTTCAACATCCTTGCACTAGGTTTAAGCTTAGAGTGGAAGGAGAACACGCTATCTACTTGCACAAAAGTTAACGAGAAGTCCTCGTCCATAGATCGACTTCGTAATACAGTTGGAAGAATTGGATAGAGATGCCTTGTGGAGTGATAATATGACCAAGATATGAAATCTGCTGAACTCCAAAAGAGCATTTGCTGGCCTTTGCATATAATTGATGCTCTTGCATGATTTTCAATACCTGTCTTAAATGATTCAAGTGTTCCTGCCAAGACTGACTGTACACAAGAATTGTCATCAAAGAAAACAAGCACAAATTTTCTGAGAAAGGCTGAAAAATATGATTCATCAAGCTTTGAAATGTAGAGGGTGCGTTAGTCAAACCAAAGGGCATCACAAATAATTCAAAATGCCCCACATGAGTCTTGAAGGCAGTTTTGAAAATGTCATCTTCATGCACCCTTATTTGATGATAAATTGATAACCTGCTCTCAAATCAATCTTTGAAAAATACTCTGAACCATGTAACTCGTCCATTAGCTCTTCGATTACTGGTATTGGAAATTTGTCCTTCACCGTAGCCTTGTTCAAAGCTCTATAATGGACACATAAGCGCCAAGTTCCATCTTTAATTTCTTCTTGACTAAAACAACAGGTGATGCGTGTGGACTGTTGCTTAGTCTAATGATTCCCTGCTCTAACAACTCATGAGTTAGTTGCTCAATAATTTCTTTTTGGAAGAGAGGTTACCTCTAAGGACGAAGGCTTATTGGATTTGTGCCTTCCAACAAGGGAATTTTGTGATCAAATGCTGGTCGCCTGTGGGGGGTAATCTAGCTGATTCATCAAATACAGTAGAGTATCAGAAATGATCCTCTCAATATTAGTTCCCTCCTTGCTGTTGGTTGAATGTTGAGCAGAAAAGAAATGAGGACAGTCGTCTCCATCACCATGGCACAAGGGAATAACTTGAATAACACTCAAATGAGCTTCATCCTGCAAAATCTTGTCTAAACTTGCAGCAGGTATTATCTTCAATTTGTCCTGCTTGCTACCCCTCAAAACTACCTTGTGACCTTGATGCTGAAACTCCATTGTAAGATTTTGGAAATCCCACAACAGAGGGTTTAATGAAGTTAAGCCATTGCATTCCCAAAACCATGTCACAACCCCCCAAAGACAGCAAATAAACATTTGCTTCAAACTCTAGGCCATGCATGCTCCACTTAAATGCTCTCACCATGCTATCACAAATCATCTTTTCTCCATTAGTTACCTTCACATCATAGGAGTTACTGTCTCTACAGCTAACCCCAACTTACGAGTCAAAGGAACGTTGATGGAATTGTGGGTACTTCCACTATCAAGCAACAAATGGATATTGTTTTTCCAACATGGCCAGTCACCCTCATAGTCCTATAGATTTCAATGCTAGAAATCGCATTGATTGAAATGTGTGCTAGTTCAGAATTAGAAATGATTTCTACATTTTCATGTGGTTCTATTTCCTCCTCAAACTCAACTTCCATGTGATACAACTAAGGTCTCCTACCCTTACACCTGTGTCCAGGTTTGAACTTGTCATCACACCAAAAACAAAGGCTTTTCGAGTGTTTCTCATCCATCTCAGCAGGTGACAGTCGTTTTCTGAAATTTTGGTTTTGTGTTTGGCTGTTTTGTGGGTACGTTTTGTGGCTATTGTTTGGAGAGATGTATGTGTTAGTTGCTTGGAATTTTTGGGTGGTAGATGGGGTAGGTAGTAGGGGATTTTTGTGGGTGAAGGGCTTATGTGTAAGGGCTCTTTGGGTGGCTTCTTCGAGCTTGGCAAGACCGTAGCCTTGCTGCACTGTCAGTGGGTTGAACATCTTCACCTTGTAGAGCACAGATTCCTTGAGGCTAGCAAGGAAGTGCTTCAAGGTTTCTTCGGGGGTGAATTCCATTCGATTGATGATGGTGACAAATGCATCATAATATGTATTAACATTTTACACATGCTTCAAGGCTTTAAGCTAAAAAATGGGGTCATCTAATACTTCACCAAAACGCTCGAGCAAGGGTGCCTCATACTCCCTCCAAGTAGATGGAATCTCACGCAATGATTTCATGTATGAATGATGCCATTGCAAGGCTTTGTCCTCTAAGTGAATGGAAGCTAGGAGTACCTTATCATTATCATCTTCAATGTTGTCCAGTGACAAAAATTGCTTACACTTATAGATCCATGTTTTCACCCCATCACCATTAAAACGAGGAAAATCTATTTTCGTTAGTGTAGCAGAATAAACATTTGGGCGTATATGGGGTTGTCCATTATTAGCAGGTATTTCATTCATTCGAGTAACTACCTGCGTAACTTGAGTAGACAAGTCTAACACTAAATCATTTAACCCAGCTATCGTTTGATTATTTATTTCATTCTGATGCTCAAATGCCTGCCTATTCTCATCAATGATCGTACGAAAATTTACCTCCATCTGTCGTATCTTTTCTACAGTAACAGGCGCAATTGCTCCACCAATAACAGCCCCCATGTATCCACCTTAAGTTTGTGATTGCTCCTATTACTGCTGTTGTTGTTGTTGTTGGCCTCGAGCCATGATGTTAATATCAAACTTCTCTTAGGCCAAGGATCATAGAATCTCTTATACCAATGATACCCCTATATATTTATGTGTACTTTTCTGAGAAGAGGCAGCTTATCCTTCAACGAGGGAAGCATAACATTCATCTGCTCCTGTAGGTACATGGGCCCTAGGAATCCTTTCGGGAGAGGAATCACCCTCGTTTCCCTACTAGGAATGTTCCATCTTCGGTAAACCCGTTTTCCTACCCGTTGGGTGTTGGAATGCGGA